>JANPWX010000054.1:1495572-1560969 GCA_024734555.1 Trochalopteron elliotii
GGCCCCGCCGGCCCGCCATGCCCGGTGTCCGAGCGGCGGCGGCTCGGGGAGGGGCCGAGCAGGGGAAGGGCGATGCTCTGCCTTCCCCTGAAGTTTCTCAAAGTAGAGATTTCCTCGGAGTTTAAGTAATCTGCGGAGATTACGGATTATCTCTTCGGCCGTCACCTCTTCGGCCACTGTGCAGAAGCGGCGAGCCGCAGGAATACCGTCTTGGTCATGAGGAAGTGTCTGGTTTGTTTGTAACGTTTTGTTAGCTGTGGGATTTCAAGTTATTTGAAAATTCATTTAAATAAGACTCTTAAAAATATTGCGAGTAGTGCAGCACTCTGTCCCGGCAAGAGCTGAGCTCCTGTTTTATGAGCACTGTGAGGGTACCTTGGAGTTCAACACCATTTTATGCGATGCTGTTAGGCAGGAATCCTCAGTAAAGTG
Organism: Trochalopteron elliotii; assembly: GCA_024734555.1. NCBI lineage: Eukaryota > Metazoa > Chordata > Aves > Passeriformes > Leiothrichidae > Trochalopteron > Trochalopteron elliotii. Next base: position 1,496,005 of record JANPWX010000054.1, read on the forward strand.
CATATCAAAATACTACGAAAATATTTTTCTATTCTTGTCTATGCGTTTGGGAGTTAGGAGTTTAAATTCGAGGGATTTTTGCTAATTCAGTGGCTAAAGGGATTGTTTACGTGTTGTAATGGTCATGGCCTGCATGCAGAGTAGGTAACTTGCCAAAGACCGGTTAAAGGTAACTCTGATAGTGTCCCAGTGCAGGTAGAGATGTTTTGGGAGAGATCAGTCCCACTTGCGTGTACGCATTCTAATCTCATCTGATTTTTCACGAGGAGTACTTCGCTATGAGCATAACGTCTGTTTTATTGATACTCAGCTTTTCCATTGTCAATACATCTAGCCAAGAAATGGAGCTTGCCTAGGCATACCTCTCATCTGCTCCTAGTAGTAAGCATTCAGTGTCTAGCAGGATGTGGGCCGGAAGAGTGCATGAAATACAATACAGAAGTAATTTATTCAAGGATGACAAATATAGTGCTAGTCGGGGAAATGTGTGCTTTGTTAATACTTTACGAGAAGAGAATGTGCCTTAATTAGGTAGCGGCGGAGTGCCTTCTAATGTTGAAAGGGGCTAAGGCGCCTTGTCAGTCAGACATTTTCTCTCTGCCTGTTAGAAAGGCACAGCATCTTTCTGAACCCATGGTAGGTGTATTGTTTGTAAACAAGTTGGAAAAAATGCTTGTGTGCATTAAAGTTCTGACGCTGTCTCTAGAGACTGCTCGTCTTAGGTTTTCATCGGATTTTAATTTATAAAAAGGAGGTATTTTCCTTAAATCTGAAACTGTCTGGTTTTGACATCTTGGATAAAGAGAGGAGAGGTGTTAGACTTTAATGGCAACCTGTAGGCTGTCTGGAAAACCGACATCTTTAACTGATGCAGTGGCTTTGGTATGCTGAACTGTGTGCACAACTGAATACACCACTTCTAATTCAGCAGGCGGCGAAATAATGAATGCAAAACATAACTTTTTCAGGCCACTGAGACCTTGTGCTGTGGTTTACCTAGTCCATAATGTAAACACATTTGCAGCCAGAATACTTTGTTGTGTGTCTCTAGTTGTGCAGGTGACTGGAGGTGAACTTTATTGGAATGTTGAAATATGTGTCATTCGCATGTAAACGTCACAGGAATAGAAAATTTTTTGATTGTCTCCACTGTGATTCTAAACCTTTATCAATTTGCTCCTCCACCTGCCAGCTCCAGCTCCTCGCAGTGTTGCTGCGCTGACAGACGGGCGCTGTGTATGTTTCCTGTTGTGGGCATTGTAATGACACAAATCAGCTTTGATTTTTATCAAATGTTAAGGACAAGCTGTAAAGCACAAATGGAACTGACAGGTAGCCAAAATAGCAGGTGAATGACTAAACCTGTGTGATGTAGGTGGAGGTGACTCCTCGAACCACACAGCTCTTCATCTGCAAACCTTTCACTGATCCTGTTGTTTGAGCGTTTTTGTGCAAAGCCACAGAGACTCCTTGCTTTCTGCAGCTCCTACCATTGTCTGTAATGATTTTGAATATTTTCCCTTTAAGGTTTGCCAGTTAAAAGGTGATGGTCTTCCTCCCTCCTCTTGCTCGTGTCCATGCTGGTGTAAGTCTTAATATGACATCTCTTTATGTTTGCAGTATTGTTGGTGTCAGCATGGATATACTCAGTTTAGGAATTACCTAAATTTCTTGCCACATAGGATCTTATTAGTTCTATTTGTAGTTAACCTTTGTGTCATAGGGTTGAAAATAAAATGTTAATTAAGCGTAGGAGACCTACATTAAGTAGTTGCACTTGGAAAACTGACTGAGAAAAGGTGTCAGCTTGGCAGGCTTGTATGCTCACTAACTTCATATGTACTCTCATTTGAAACATGTGAAAACAAATGCTGCTCTCAAGCTGAAATTGGTAAAGCCAGCTTGGACTAAGCGTACGCCCAAAAATATGTGCGAGCTGTATTCCTTCCAGTAGCCTGAAATGCAAATGAAGTTATGCTGCTGTTCATGTGCAAGACTGTGAAAGTAAGTAAATATATGTGATAACTTTATCTCACCTGCTGTTATTGGTAACAAGCAGTGAGAGAGGGAGCAAAGCAGGGAGAAAGCTGGGGATATTTCAAGTGTTCTCTGGCAATGCAAGAGCATTACATCAGAAGATGCAAAGTTTCAGATCAGATATTAAGAAGAAATGACTAAGATCACTCGAGCCATTTGCAGAGGGTTCATTTATATGTATTTAGCAATCTCAGTTGTATGATCTCATGGTGTATTTCTGCAAGGTCTTTTTTAGGAAATGGAACGGCTGGTGCCTAGGTTGGGGAAAAAACAGGCGCCTGAAGATCTGAGATGCTGTGTGTTTGAGATGAGAAGTAGTGAGTGTTGGTTATACTGCTTCACTACCAGAAGTGGATTTTCTGTGTGAAATTCCTTGGTTTTTTGGAGAAAAAGGTCTGCCAAGGAGATGTCATATTTAATGGGCTAAGCCTGGGACAGCACAACTTCTTTGGTTAAATAAGAGTGCCTTCAAACCTGGGTGATGGGGTGACTGCTTTTCAAAAGAATGAATTGCTGCATGTAACAAAAGCTGAAATACTTCAGTTGGGTATGCTTCAGTCTTGGTCCGGAAGTTTCTTTTGAAGTTGGTAGAATTTGGATTTTTAGCTGCTTTTTTTCTGCTCTTCAGTATTTAGTGTAACCAGGCTGTCCTGTTTCAGTGAAAGCCATGTCACCTTTAGCTGATACTGGAAGCATTTTGGTTTTCTTTCTCCTTGTTTTGAGCTGGCAGGCCTAATATGAACGGAATGCTTCTAAGAACAAGAAAAGTTTTAGTCCCTGGCTGCTACATACTTTCTCTAGGATGTTAGATTTGGTAATTTAACTCATGTAAATTGGCCTACTATAGTCAGACTTCTTCTGTGGAGTTAGAAAATTAAAATATAATAAGCCTTATTCTGTTACTTATTTTTTTAACTGAGGTGAAGATGGAGTATCTGAGAAGCATTAGTTTAAAAATGTTCCCACTCCAGAATGCCTGATGTAGCAGTTTTAATGCATTCTAACATTTTACAAGAACATGTCTTTTAATTTTCCCCGATTTTACTTTGTAGGGATGACAATTATCCTAGAAATCCTGATTTGTGGTGCTGTGTGGATCCCCAACAGGATCATCAATTTAGATGAGCCGGTCTGATCCGAAGTGCTGATGGCATATGCTGGCTTTTGTGAGCTTGCCATGAGTTATCACTGGCTGGTAGTGCCTGCTTTCAGCACTCCCTGCCAGGGAACACTGGGCCATGGGACTGCTGCAGGTTGTGAGTGGCAGTATTTTACTGTGAGACCTCTGCTGCCCTTGTTTCTGTAGCTAAACCTGCGCTCTGCACCTTGGCTCTCAGCTCAACTCTCCTCATTCTCTGAGTGCTGGCAGAGGGCAGTTGCATTTCCTGGCTTTTCAGCCTCCTCTGCCATTCTGCAGAGCTGTGTGAACAGCCTCCCACCTGTTGGGAGGAACAATAGAAAAAAAAGCCTTACTCAGCTCCTATTTCCTCACCCCCTGCTTAAATCCTGAAGAAAGTTGTTGCTTTCAATAACAGCCATCTTCTGAAAGCAAACGGGCTTTCCGGGGCTTGCGGATCAGAAAAATCCTGTGTGCCATTGTGACTTCTTACAGTTTTCCCATTAACAACCAGATTTGGATGCTGGAAATGAATACGATTCTGCAGTTTGTTCTGAATGAAGTGTGCAGACGGATTTATGTGTGTGCATGAGATCTGCTGCTGTGGGTCTTCGTGGAAAATGTCAGCCTAGACACATAGTTTGGAGAAGTGAATGGGTGTGCTGTATTGTCAAAAATGTCCTGCAAAAATGCTTTTCTCTTTTCTGGAGTTTGCACCAGAATTTCAAGGCAGTGCACCTGTTCAGTACAGAATGTGTCTATTAATAATAGAAGAAAAAGAGCAGGATAGTCTATCTGAACTGAAATAGGAACCTTTAAAAGATGCTGATAAGGGCATGAGGATGAGTAAAAGGAAGCAATTAGTAGCAGATAGAGGTAAAAAGCAAACAAAGAAAGCAAAGATATTAATATTTTGTAAAATGTATCTGTGAATCTGTTATTTACTCTTGATTTTAAAGTAGGTCTTGCTTGTGTGAAAAGTACTCTCAGTTCTGTGATATCTTTTGTAGGTGTGAGAAACCTGCTTGGGGCTTTTGTATCCTGCTGTGTCATTTATCACTCCAGTTTGTAGCTGGACTAAGCTGAAAGTAGCTCAAAAATAACTTATTTCAGAAATGCTGTGCTTACCTGCTTTTTAGAGTAAAGACAACATCATTGCTAAGATTAGCAAATTCGTGCTGAAAGTCGATCTGAATTTTTTCAGGCACGTTTTTTCCAAGAGCAGGCATGTGGGAAATGACTGCCTTGTATTTCAATTTTCACTTAAGATTCTCAGGAAGTTTCTGTTGAACGTCTCCAAATGTCTGTAAAGGAAAAGGGAAGTTTAGTAATGCCCTTAATGTTAGCTGCCTTGGCCCTTAGGGTAGCATGGTCAGAGCAATGCTGCTTTTGCTGCATGGCTGGTGAGCCAGTAGTAGGAAGGCATAGTAGCATCTGCTTCCCTTTGGTAGTTACACACAGCCACTGGCATATCCAAATCCCAGAGAAAAAACACTATCCATGTGCTATTAACAGAATGTTACTGGGGTGTGTTGTAGGCCTTCCTGAATGCTGTAAAAAAGGCAAACAAACAAAAACCACAGAAAAAGTCAATGATTCTGAACTTAATTCAAATGTTAATCAACAGGAGTGCTTGTACTTTGAGGGAGTTTGAGGCTTCAGAGGTTTACTTAATCATCTGTTTTAATTTTTGTCACATCGATTTGTGAGTTGTTCCCACACTGAACTTTGTAACTAACCCTGACATGTGTCTTTGGGAAGGGTGTCCAGTTTTAATTTGAAGACTCTTGAAGATGAAGAATCACTGTGCTTGGAAAAGCTTTGGTGTCCTGCCTCCTGCTCTTCCCATCAATTTCATCAAGGCTGAGCTGTTGGTTCCTGCTGTGCCTTTTGGCTGAGTTAATGAGTATTCTGGATCCTCTGCTTTCTCCTCATGAAGATAGAGGCTGTAACAGGCAACTTTAGTTTACATTGACAGACTAAACTAAGCTCTCAGGCTCTGAGATGCTGGAAATCCAAAGTGTTGAATTAATACGATGCGCTGGTCTAGTCTAAACATCCTTTCCTGCTTCAAATTTGCACAAATGTTTCTGATAGCTTAATTGGATCTTTACTTATTTTATGTCTTTTTTTCATCCAGTGTGGTCAGTTGTCTTTAATGAGCTTGCTGCTGTGTGTGCTTTGGCTAATTTGGCAGAAATACAGTTGCACACCTGTGCCTCATTCAGGTCTGATTTGTACTGCTGGGTTGTCCAATAGCACTTGATTTGGTGCAGAGAATTAATTAATTGTGCAGGGAATATTTTAAACAACATCCTGCTTAGTACATGTTGGTGAAATGGAATTTCCCACTGATGAGTTTTTTTGAGGTCAGTAAGCCACTTTTGAAATCCTGATGTGTATTTTATAACCATTTAAAAAATAATGTTTGGCATGCATTACTAAATCAAAAACTCATATGGGTGCCTTATACACGCCCTACACCTTTGTGGTTATCTGTATTACAAATAGTCCTTGGCTGAAAGATGAATCTTTGCTTATCTGCCACAACTTGTTCTCTATAAAACCATGCTGAATGACCTGTTTAATGTTTCGTGCTTTATACAGTAAATTATTTTGTTTGCAGTATTGCCACTGGGTTGATACCAAACTCTGATAACCACCTAGTTTTGCTTGCCTTTAAATTTATATAACAACTATACTTTTTTAGCAGTTACTTTATGTGATGTTCCCATATTTAATAATGGTGGAATGTCTTCAGTCAGTAGGCATACTGGTATATTGCTCTGAATTACTTTGGGGATGAAAGGGAAATAAGAACTGAAATTGTAGAGTACATTTGGGAATTTTTAATAAGGCAGAGTTCTTGGTATTTCTGTGGGCTTGCTGTTCTGCATAGAAAGTAATTTTGTTTCTTAAAGGAACTTTCTCATTGAGGTTGTATCATGAATTCTGTGTCAGAACTGGTTTGTAGTCAGCTTTTATTTTAAGAATGCCCTTTATTGTCAGGTTTGAACATTTTCTGAGACTGAGGAGCATTCTTTCTTGGTGTATCTCCAGTGACTTAAAAGCATTTTGAAGGAGAGGTTGCTTTGGTTTTCACTGCATTTTACACCTAACAACAGGTTTGCTTTCAACTGAAGAAAAAATAGCCATATATGTTCCTGCTGTATATCTGCTAGACATTTTTAACCTTCTTTTTAGTCACTTCCCCAAATGGCTGTTGTGTTTTGCATTATTCACATCAGCTGATTTAGTAATCAGTATTGAGGTTTTTAGAGCTTCTAGTGCTGTTGCTGATCCCAGTATTAGAAAACTAGTATAGACAAGATTTTAGAATAGTTTTCAAATCCTGGAAGTTCTGTACTTCATTTTAGTTGTGGTTTTGACTTTAATGGAGTTTGAATTTTAATACTGATTTCAAAAGGATGAAGGCAAATTATTTCACTTTAATAAGCTCTTTTTCCAGGGTAGGTATGTGGTTGTCTGTGGTTTTCTTGCACTTGTTAATTCTGTTCACTTGTTCTCATTGCTTGTTTCCTCTTGCTGATACTGACTTTAATGTTGAAGCTGTTGTTTTCCAAGTTGCTGGTTTTAAGTGTTGGTACACATGGGGTATATTTTCAGCTACAGGCTCTCAGTGCTAAAGCTCCTTGTAGTAACAGAGCAAATAATACTGATCTGTGGTGAGCAAGCTTATGCATCTGCTGGAGACTTCACAAAAGGTTTTCTTTCCATTACACCTCCTAAAGTGTGCTCGGGTGGGACTCCAGGTGAGGACTAGAAGCATTGGAAGTCATTGAAATGGTGACTCTGTGGCAGCTGCAAACAAGATGATAAGGCAGCTGGACTTGTGGGGTGCTGCAGGAGAATGGAATGCCAGTATCTCACAAACAGACCTTGAAATGTGATTGAAATGAAGAAACAAGACAGTGCTGTCCTTGGCAGGCATGAAAATTGTCAGCAGTAGACATCTAATGTATCTCAGCATAGCTCACTGTAAAAACAGTGAGAGAAGCAGTTGCTTTGCTGCTCTTTTTTGGGGCAGGGTGGGGGGGAGTAGGAGGAAGCTACTGAATTTAGCAGGAGAGCAAGAGGTGAATCCTTTCTGTCTGCCTCTTAAAGAAAGAAAAAACACAAAATGAATGAGAGGAATAGGGACAAAATGTACAAATTGAATTATGCACAGGATTTGGGATTCAAACAGAATGAATGGAAAAGAGACAAAGATGTGCTCTAGAAGAAAGGCAAACAATACAATATAAAGCAAGCTCCCCTGGATGTGTAACAGAAAACATTCTTGTGATGTCTTGCTTCCAATACAGCAGCCTGGGGATGTGCAGAAGGGAACATCTCAAGTTCCTCTTCTCCAGTCAGGTCGTTCTGTCTGACTGAAGATGTCTTGACCTTTAATTAGGTAGTCTGTTAATGTCCCATTTCAATGTATGGGATGGAGAACAAAGTAAAAATGACACCAAGACAGTTGAGGTGAAGTATTTCACAGTAACAATGTGTCTGAAGTAGGAAACTCCAAATTACAGGTGTGCAGGTTTCACATCTCTTTCTGTGGGGTGCAAGCATTACTTGATAAAAGCTGAAGCAATTTTTACAGAAATATTGAAGCAGTTTCTAATCCTGGCATTAATTGAGTTGTAATTATTTCAACTATTCAGTTAAAATACAGGCATTGTAGGCTAATTGGTGCCTATGGGGACGATCCTTTCAGCTCCTGAGAGTCCTCTATCCCTTCATGCCTTCCCTTACAGCAGTTTTTCTCCTGGAAAATAAGGTATCTCCTCAGGTCGGCTGATGACCTGACTGATGGAGAAACTCTTCAGATAAGGCTTCTCTTCCTCTCTCAACTCTGAATTTTACTTAGTTTGTATTTTCTAATATTACACACAATCTGGTCTCAGTTTGGGCAGGGCTTAGTGAGGTGGATGAGCATCTGTTCAGCCCTGCTGTAGATGGAAACAGCCTAGCAGTGTTTCAGCTGTCTGTAAAGTTTCCTCAGATGCTTTAATTCTTTAACTGCCTAAAATGTGATGTTTCTGTTTATTACTGTAAAGCTAAGGTCTTTTTAGTTCCCTTGGTGGTGGTGCTGCTGCTAATCATACTTAAAACTCCTACCACATATATAAATAATTCTCACAATGATATGCTTCAGTCCTGAGTGAAAGTATAAATGTTTCTTAACAAGTCAGACATGATAAAACCCAGCAATGCCACAATACGAAGTTATGCTTCTTCCTGTTTAATTTCTACTTTCACCAGGTGGTGGGATTTCCACTTTGTTTTGCTTTCTTTTCAAATAAACAGCAAAAGCCACTATTATGAAATTTGCAAAATGTAGGGTTTCAACCACCACTTTTGCAAGAACTTTAAAGAGTATGTGTTTTTCACATCTGTTAAAAATGAATAGTAGACATTTTGTTGTGGCTAGTGTTGCCAGGAATTATTAACTAGGCAAAACCTCTGTCCTCACAGGCCCTGAAATCCTGGTTGGGTCAAGGAGAGGGACACTCTCAAAGTCAGTTTCAGAGAGTAAATTTAACCTGAAATCTAGAACTGCAAGAAATCCCTTTTCTCTGAATATTGATACATGTAACTGGAATGTCCTTGCTCTCTGAATGGAAAGGTGGGTAGGCATTTCCTAAAACTTTCTCTGTGTTAGACCTACTTCTCTAGTTCTGTATGGGATGAATGTTCAAGGATGATTGCAGTTCCCCACATCCTGCAACTCTCTGTTTGTAGGGGCCAGAGACAGAGAATACAAAGGATGTATTTTTTCTTATTCCTCATCATATTTTCATACACTACATTGATAAACTTGTTTCTTGCTTTGAAAACCTGGAAAGAGATTGGTCTTTGGAATACGGTATTCTTCCTAATGATTACCTAAACTGTGTTTAAACTTGTCATATAAAAAACCAAAAAACCCCAAAACAATCCTATTTCGTGCCTCTCCGCCACCAAATAAAAAGGGTTTAAGGGTTTTAAAGAAAATTAAGAAATTACATGGTGAGCATCTACAGTTTGAAAACTCCATGAATGGATCTTTATCTGGTGGTCTTTATCCCTAGTTTTAAAAAAACTTAAAGGAAGACAGGTTGATTGATGTAGATATACCAGAGGTTATACACACTTAAAGAAGTGTCTACAATGCTGAAAGCCACTTGTACCTAGAAAGGAGGGAAGATGAATACACAGACAGTTGGTGCTCAGGACCTAGTTGAAGAGAGAAAATTTGCAGTCTTCTGCCTTGGAACAGGGACAGTTGCTGCTAATACCTGTGGTGTGCTGCTGGCACTGCATGGCACATGCTGTGCAGCAGTGGTCTGGCACCTGCTGCCTGGAAAAACTGGGTATAACAGAATTACACTTCAACTCTTACTATGTACTCCAGTGAAGAAAAACATGTTTTTCATATTTACATGCTTGCAATGATTTACCTGGACTACCTGAAGTGAAATAAAATTTTAGTGAAGGCTGTTAGGGGGGTGTGACTGTTAAATCTCTGTTCACTGCTTTCATTTGTGCCCTTCTGCCTTTGAGTAGAGAAACAATTGTGGCTGCAGAGCTACTTGTAACAGGAGTTGGCTGTGGTTGTGTTTTGAGCAGAAGTTTGTTATTTTAGAACATAACTCAGTGCCTGTTAGCACACACATACCTCTGAACAGAAGCTGGGTATTAAGTTAGTCACCTAATAATCTACTCTTCTGCTAAATCTTTTGCTGTTCCTGCTCTGAAATTTTGGGAGCGTGCAGTTCTGAGTTTCCTAATTGGTCAGGCCAGCAAAGTGAACTAGTTAATGTGTGGTTACATTGAAGATAAATGTTGATTTATCAGTGTGAAGAAAACAGACTAAAAAACATCTAAAATATGTTAATTTAAGAAGTATTCCTGCATTAGACATCTGATATCAGAATAATTTGTACTGGGGTGCTAGATTGCTTGTAGGTTCTAGCACTAATGGTGATGTTGCTGAGATTTAAGTTCTTGCTATTAGTTTCTAAGTAGCATAACAACCAGATTTCGTTATGTTTGAGTATTATAGATGCAGATTGAACAAACCACAGCATTTTAAAATGGATAGTTACTCTGATGATCACACAGGCAGTGGGAAATTATTAACACACACTACCTCCCACAAAACAGTATATGCTACAAGATTAGTTGTGAGCAGTATGATCTTTTTTCTATCTTTTATGTTGACAAATCTGTGCATTTGAAAATTCAGACAAACTGAACATAAAACTACAAATCACATTATGTGTACATGTGCATCTTTGTGATGTTTTTCAACATTTTTATATTGAAGCAGAGCAAAAGCAAAACCTGATTCATGTGCTTCTGTTTTCCTTTTGTTTTACACTATTGATTAACCAGCAAGCTATTTCCAGTACAAAAAATCCAGCAGTAAAATATCAATGCAACTAGAAGTCAAAGAGTAAAGCAAAAATTTCTTTCTAGTAGTCATCAGTAAAGGATTAATAGAGAGAGGTATTTCAAACTTTGGTTGAGTATTTGATATGCCAGTGTAGCTGTATTTTCCATATTGGCTGTCTCTGTCAGTGTAAATCTTTGGCTGGGTACAAGCTAGCAAAGCTGGGGAAGTCCCTGGCAAAGCACCTCATCTTCTGGAGGAGATGTGTTGCCAAAGCTTTGTGCTGGGAATGGTCCCTTGCCTGTGCTGGGCTGGTGGGGGAATTGTCTCACAGAGGCCCATTCTTGGTGCTTTCCTGGCCCTGTTTGCATGTGCAGTCATTACAGCCCTTCTGAGGAACATTTAATGTGTGTTTTGAAGCAGTATTTGCTTGTATGCAGTGAACTTGAGGACTTAGGGGCAGTGGGTTTGTTTGTGCTTCTATACATTACACTTCCTTTACACATGCACTGGAAATCAGGGCTGCTGGAAACGCAGCAGGTGTAGGAAATGTGTGGTGCCTGTGACACACCTCTGTGGGACAGAGGAAGGGCCTCATGAGCTAGAGCCATTTGGAAAGGTCTGCAGGCCAGATTTAATTTTCCTGCTGGGTCATTCCTGCCTTGGCCTGTGACTTCCCTTGGCTCAGGTTACAGCTCTGGTGTGCTGGGAGCAGAGACTCCAGCCCTGATAAGTGTCTGGGAGCTTGTTCTACATGATGATGTTTAAGTGAATGAAAAGTAAGAGCTATAAAGCATGTGTCCAATGAATAGTCAGATTCTTAAGGTTGCCATGTTGAGTGTTCAGAATAGGAAGTGTTTAATGTTTACAACCCTGCTACTTTTTCCTTTATGGTGCTTTATTACCATGTAATTTTTAGTTACGTTAAGACTCGCATAGCAGTATGTGCTCATGGTTAAACTGCCCAGTAAAAGTTATTGATACATTTTTCTAGGCCCTGTCTTGACATTTTGTTGGTCACAGAAAATGCAGCTTTTTCACATGCTGCATTTTTATTAACTACTTAATGCCAGTATTTTGATATAATAAAAGCCCTGGAAGGGAGTATACTTTTTTTTTTTCTGTTTTGAAGAAAGCTGTTTTAATTAGTTTTCAATTATGTAAGTAAATTCAGGAATTGATTTTATTAATTATGAAATTCATATAGCTTGTTACACCTCGTTTGTAATTATCCAAATGCATTAATTTAATAAATATTTATGCTTGTCAAATGAGCTTGTTTTCATAACTTGCTTATTTCATTTTTACCACTTGTGTGTTTCAGTTTTGCAAGACTTTCGGGTCAACATAAAAATGCAGAGAAAGTGTGTACAGTGGGATTGCATACCATCAATTTACTTCATTGCTGATGCTAAGAGATTATTTAGCGTAAAAGAATATCAGTGACTTTTATGTTTGAAAAGGAAACTGGTCAGTTCTGGGTTCTGAGGGCTTTTCTCAAGTGTTCTTCCCAAAGCACAAGATGTATGCACCTGAGTTTTTGAGAGAAGGTCCCACAAGGCTGCATGAGTGATACTGAGCTGAAAACATTTGACTGTGGTTAAAACTGACTTGGGAAAAGAATGTATTTCTTGCGTTGAGTCAGCTCATTTCTCTAGTCATTCTGCATCCACTGTGGATTTGTGTGGCCATATGTTGGATCACTTGGTGGCACCGAGGGAAAAACTCCCTGTGCCTGGAGCTGGCTGTGACAGAGGCCTTGGGGCATGTCTGGCCAAAACCTAATTGACCTTTTAAAAACGAGGGGGGTGGGGGATGAAGGGGACAGAGAATTTCCAGCTATAAATGGAGATTAAAAGGAACTGTGTTTTAATACTTGAAATGGTAGCTTATCATAAAGTTATCCCTTTGTTATTACAGTAATAAATTGTGTTGTTATCATAAAAAACAAATATCTTTTTTTGTCTGCTCTTGTAGCAGACCTCATCTACTGAACAGCTGTAATATAATAGGACTTGTGCTTTGAAGCAATTCTGCTTCAGTGGCTTTAATGTTACACAATAGGTAATGTTTAGTGTAGTTGAAGTTCTCAGGATGAGTTTCAATAATGAATTTCTTTCTTCCTTAGTGTGTTTGGAAAATAACTTTTGGTAAGACTATAAGTTTGTGATTTTTCTGGGGGGGGAAGGGGGTGGAGAGTGGTGTGTGTGTGTTTGTTTGTTTGTTTGTTTGTTTGTTTGTTTGTTTTAGAAGCTAACCAGCCAAAAAAATGCTTTTCTGCTACACTGCCAGCAATCAACCCAGCAGTCTGGGGTCCATTCAAAGGTGTTACTGCTTGTTTGGAACTTCTTAGGAGATACTGTAACTCCTAAGATACAAATGCCCAAAGATAAAAATGCATGGTTCTTTCTATTGCTCTCTTACTCCTGAAAACTCATCTTAAAGAAGGGAAGAGAAAAAAAAAAAGAACAAAAAGGTACTTTTATGTCAGAACAGAGGAAATTACCCTGGGGGTTTGTCATAGATTAGACAGGAAATCACACTACAAATTGACCCCAGAACTTGAATTCCAGCTCACCACTTCAACCACAAGAGCATTCACTCTTTTTTCTTAGACAGGCCACCCAGCTGAAAGAAATACCTTTCCTTGGGGAGGGGAAAGCTGTGCCCACGTCACTGCTGGGACTTGGGTGGGAATTCCTTGTCCATCAGCCCTTACAGCCAGGAATGTGCTGCTGGGCAGTCGTGCAGTTGGCAGTTGTGGGAGTTCTCTGAGTTGCTGTTGACTTCTGTTCTTGTGGTGGGTCACGTTTCTTCTTGTCTGTAAGGCACATTGAATGCACTGTGGTCATTTCAGATGCAGTTGGAAGGTTTGTAGGAAAAAAATAGCTGCACTGTAAAAGTTTCTTCTGTAAGGGAACAGTATCAGCTCACTGGAATGTTTATTGCATTTGTAGTTCAGTAGTTTTCTGTATCATTTTAACCTGGTGCCAAAAAGTATGGCCAGAGCAGTCACTTGAGCTAGTACTGCTAGAGGAGGAGTGTGTACTTCAGGAGAGTTGGGAAGCTTAGATTTTATTTTATGCAAGAACTGCATATTCAAAAATCATGTCATTGTAGCTTCCTGCACTTCTCACCCTGTTTACCTCATCCTATTTAGTAGGACTTTCGGGGAGGCTGCTTTCTGAAGTGACAGCTTTAGTTCAGTGTAACGTGTGCAGCAACTGAGATCATCTCTTCCCGAAGCTGTCCTAACCCTTCAGTCTATATTCAGTAGCAAAGATTGAGTTTCTTGTGTCAAATTAAACTGCTCTTCAGCTCCATCTACAGGGTTACATTGTCCACAGGGCCCTGTGAGCAGGAACTGTACCCAGAAAAATGGGATGAAAGGTAAAGAGGTCACGATGGCTCTTGGCACAAAGATAAAAGACCTTCAAGGGTGGATTAGATCAAAACAAAGCTTGGTAGGCTGTTTCCAACAAGATCCCCTGGAATCTTGTCCCTGGATGCTGTGGAGACAGGTGATGCAGGCTGGGCATGCTTGGCATCTGCCTTGCAAGGTGGTCAGTCGAGTGCAGGTGCCTGGAGCAGTTTGTGAAACGTTTACTGCTGGAATTGTCTGAAATGACACCTGACACTAAAATGCACAAACATGTTCATGTCAGGTCACTGATAATGTGCTGATAGTGACTACAGAGTAGGTATTAATTGGATTGCTGAACTTGCTTGCTGTGCAGTATCAGGAAGGCATGTGAGGCTTTTAGAAGAGCTAGTGGTGTGGGGGGAAAAGGGATGTTTTTAAGGTGCTTTTTTGTTATAGTTTATTTTTTTATGTGACACAGTGTTTAAGCTGATGCCTCATTAGAAGTACTGGATTTTGCTGCTTCTTATGACACAGTGCCACTAGAGCAGTGTGGTCAGTGTATGGTGCAGTGATACAGAAAAAGAGCATCCCACCAGAAACAGAAGCTGCTGCTTGTGCTAGAACCAAGAGAGCAGAGGGAAATTCAGCAGTGTGAACCTGGTCTGCTAAAGGTGTGTTCACAAGAAGAACTGAGAGAAGGAAAATATTTTAACAGCAAACCTTCCAGTTTATGGTAGTATATTCAGCATGTGGAAAAAGAACTTTAGTGCAGTTCACTTCCTAATATGATACTTAATGACTATATAAAGTTTAGGAAAATATGTTTTTCAGTTCTTTTAAAATTACTCAGAATTTAAGCTCACAAGGACAAATTTTTACAACGCTTTGTGCGTCAGCTTTACTAGTGATCAGGATTTCACAAGCGTCTGCGATAAGAATAATATGATTTTTCTTCCTCAAAAATATAAGAGATTTCTTTGTGGTTTATATGAGGTGCTTTTTATCTCCCTCCTTTATTCTTGGTTTCCTGCGAAGTAACATGATAGCCCTTGCATTTATGGTCTTGACCACAATAGTTAGAGATTTTCCTTAGTGGATGCTTTCATGGAATGCTCCAAGTTAGCTGTGCATGGAGTTTTGAGACACGGGAGACAGGTGGATATGTCTGTTGTTATGCAGAAAATCTGTGGTGGAAGTAGATTGCTTGTTTCAGGTTTCCAGAGATTGACTGATCAGCTGTTACCATTTTGTATCACTCAGTGCCTTAGCAATTTATTTTGTAATATGGGACACAGAACAGAGTAAATGGCTGTTAGTATGTTTGATTGTCGAGTGTGATATGGATAATAGAGGAGAACCAAGAACTCTGTACCCTTGTGGAAGACCTAGTGTTTCTGATTTCTGTATTCTGTTCCTCTTTTTTTTTGATGATGATATCAAGCTTCTTTTCAAATACAGACACTTAATAAAAAGACTTAGTAAAAAGGTTATCCCTTTGGAAAAACAGTGTATTCACATCCAGAAAAATCAGTTGGATTATTGGCTAAATGAGTAACAGATTTCAAGATTTTAGGCAATATTAAGCTAAACATGAACCATCCTATTACTTGAGATAATTTAACTATCACCAATTAATGAGTAACAAGATAAAGGGCAAGTTTCAGTATGAAATTTAGAGGAAATATTGTAATGAATTATGTGCTTTGTACCTAGTCTAAATAACTGTCAGAAGTTTTTCGGCTGAAATATTTGTATTGAAAGTGCTGACCCTTGGGTAATTAAATGGACATTCATTATATGCAGTGTGTTGTGTGGATATCTGGGGCTTACAGTTCGCCTGTAGATGTGCAGGATTGCTGCTGTTGAGTTGAGAAATGCATTCTTTGTGTGAGGGCGGCCGGTTTAATCCTGCCTTTCCCCTGGGGAGCTGCCTGCAGGGTCCTGCACTCTGCGGGCGCCGGGGTTGCTGTCGCAGGGCAGTTCTTGCACAGGTGCAGGCTGGGGCTGCTCGCTCCCGTTCCCGCCTGCCAGCACGCTGCTTGTGTGGCACGCCAGCGGGGGAGGCAGATCCACGAAAGGAAAACGGGAGCAGGAAGGGAAAGGCTTCGTCTCTGGGTGTCTCCTCAGCCCGTGCTGGCCTGCTGCCTGGCCTCATGAGCTCCCGTGCGGGCACAAAGGAGGGGCATTGGCCGGGACAGGGATCTTGGCAGCCTGCACTCCCGCTGGCCTGAGCGCCGTCGTTAATGTGACACCGGGATCTGGCAAACGCTGTTGTGCAGCCTCGGCGCTATAACAATGTGATTTTAGAGCTTTTGACTGGTGCAAAGCATGAGCAGAACAAATCTGTGCAAGTTACAGATGAATAGAAATCAAAGCAGAAACACCCTCGTTCTTTTGTTTTTCAGAACCAAGTGCTTTCCAATTTAATTTTAGGTAAGCTTGGTCTGTGTTACTGTCTTCTGTTGTCTGAACCATTGAAAAACAGACACAAGTAGAAATCCTATGTAGTGAAGGCAGTGGAGGAGTTGATTTTGGAACAGTATGCATGAATTTTACTGATTTGAGGACAATGAGCCCTTGCAATTTGACTTGTTTATTCTATTCTGGAATGTCACTGAAGACATAAGATGGTTAGTGGCTCTAAGGAAAACCACATTTAGAAGCTGATAGATGATGTTATTCAGATCAGTTAGATTCCAGGAGTTTTAATCCATTGAGATGTGAGCTGACAGTGTAACATTTCTTCAGACCTCTTGGACAACTCTCAATTTTCTTGATGTGACAGGTAATAATACCACTGCTGAACATGCTGGAGTAGCTGTTCTCTGCTATGGAGATGCAATGCATTAGAGAGAAGGTGTTGTGCAGGACCTAAGCTGCTAAGCCAGTAAACTGTCTGACCTGGCTTTTTGTTTTCTTTCTTTTTTTGTTTTTTTCAGGTTGGGTTTGTGCCAGTTCTGGTGGTGACAGGGAGAAGGGAGCTGGTGGCATATAGGTAGTAGGGAAGGGACATGAAAAGAAAGCAGTAGAGATGGGGAAAACACAAGCAGGCAGAGACAAAGATGTGAAGAGAAGGACTTGATGGAAGGAGGACTCAACTGAGAAGTTTCCAAACCATTGCTTTAGATTTTATTATATTGGTGATACCATGAGGAAAATTTGTAATTGTCCTATTGTTTCACCAGACTGAAAGACAGTTTTATTCTTTAATTAACTTTTCTCCTAGACATTGAAGGTGTCTAAGTAATTGGCTCTTGGACCACTAGGGAATGTATCATTCCAGTTAAAAGATCACTGGCATAATGAAATCTTTCAAGCATTTTCCAGTGTACAATAAGTATAAAGAGATTGTTATTTTGGGCAGAAAATTATGGAAGATAAGCTTTCAGCAATGTGTCTGTTTCAGTTCTTAAATTTTTCCTCTCTCTAAGTTTACTGAAATAAAGCTTGCAGAATGTTTGCATAAGCTGTAAGCTGGTGTAATTTTATTAGAAGCAGGGCCAATCACATATGTGCAGTTCAAGTCATGGATTTTATTGCAGGGAGTAAAATTACTCCTAACACTATCTTGCCTCATTGGTTACATGCAGTATTTCTGTCATACACTTGTTCTAGGCTTTGAACTGTGGCATTAAGAGTTGGCTCTACCAGTTTGTAGCTGTGATCATTCATTTGCCCATGTGAAATAACCCTTCATGGTCTTTCAGAGCTAGCTTTCAAAAGATCACTTTTTTGTTCCATTTATCAACTTTATGCTTAAAAAACATGCAAACATCTGAACTGTAGGGAATGCAAGAGAGCAGTGTCCCAGGCTGGCTTTCTGTGGAGCAGTGCAGAGTGCTAAGCAGTAAGCTGAAATGGAAATTGTCACCTCTAGTAATTCTGCATGGGAAAGGTTTCCAGAGTAGCTTGGGGTAAAGCTACTCCATGGCATTTTTGTGAGTTGCTGTTGTATGTAGTGGAGTAGCAGTTGTGAGGAGTACCACACCTGTTTTCCTGGTGGTGGTGTAGGAATTCCTGTGAGAGGAGCCATGCTGCCTGCAGCTCTGCATATCAGGGTGAAAGAAGAGGAGCATTATTTGACTCCTGGAAAGCAGAGCTCAGTCTAAGGGATCTGAAAAGAAGGCACAGGGGTGCATGCAGCAGTCTGAGCTGTGCTTCAGCTGGTAATGGAGAACATTTAGACAGGAGCTCCTTTCAGGCATAGAGTAGGTAAAAATAGGTGTCGGAGTCTGTAATGCTTTTACAAAGTTTGTAAGGGTGGGGAGTTTGTGATTTGTGTGGGAGGAGGCCACTTGAAAGCACCAGTGCAGTTTCTCAAGTTATAAGGTTGAAAACAAAAAACGAGAAAAGGTGCTATAATGGGGTTGGTAACAGCATTTGGGTCCAGCCTACAGGCCTCGAGGATGATAGGCATTTAAAGGGAAATGGAAATAATTGCAGCCTTTTTGAAAGGAAACTTGCTCCGTTTTTTCTCATAACTATCTCTTTATTTCACAGCAAGCAAGGGCAGAGCAAGAAGAGGAATTCATCAGTAATACTCTATTTAAGAAGATTCAAGCTCTGCAGAAAGAAAAAGAAACACTTGCAGTAAACTATGAAAAGGAAGAGGAATTTCTCACGAATGAGCTCTCAAGAAAACTGATGCAGGTAATTGGTGCCTTCACTGATGTTTCTCTCAGGAGCCTCAGGACTGACTGGTGACTAAACTTTCGTGTTCGTATGGCTGCACTCTGAGGGAAGTGGTCAGGTTGGAAAGGTGACACTTGATAAAAGCAAAGTACAAGAAGTGTAGTGAGTGGCCTTTTTTTTTTTAACACGTTCTTTAAAGTTTGCACCTGTGAACTCAGCTTTGAGAACCTGAAAGTTTTTATACTGATGCAAAAAATGGGTGTAGCTTGCAGTAAATGTCAGCTGTCTTCCAGGCAAGAGTTACTGATTAATTTAAAATGCTAGTGAAACACACTTTCTTTTCTGGAGTATTTGATACTTAACACCAGTCCTGAAGTATTAAACTTTATCTACGATAGGTGCAGTGATGCTCGAAGAAAACTTTTTCTGTTAGTTTGTCCACACTTCTAACAAAACCATTGCTTCTCTTGAATTAAAGCACATCAGTTTGATAGTAACAGTAAAAAGCTCAAGATGCTGGGGCAATTTGTGGCAGAGAAACTTCTTTCCATTACCCAAGTTGCTAATTTTTAAAAAGTGGTTAAGCGTTTGTTGGAAGTGTTCTACACGGTTGCTCTGTTCTCACAGTCTTGCCTAAATACCTGCTTTTGGCCCCTGTAGGAGACAGGGAAGTTAGGGAAGTGTTTAATGTGATCTGCCTGAGCTTTTTTGATGCCATTAGTTCTAAGCTTTGTCATGAAAAACTAGGCACTTTAAAAGAAGCTAAATTTGTATGTTGTAAGCATTGCTGTGTTCTGCAGCTGGAGACTGAAGGCATGTTTTGCCCTGCAGTTAGGAAATAGAGTGTTTGGAAACACCACGAGAGCTAATCCCATCTGGCACTTTTGTTACTGAAAACTGGGCCTTCTCTCACTTTGTCTCTTTGGTGCCTATTGTCACACAGGAGGCTCAGTAGCAAGAGAAGATATCCCTTACTTGGTATTACTATTTCCCCTTGCTGTTCCCGAGGACTGACAAGAATGTTTCTGAGTAGGAGACATGTTTGGATTCTAAGCCATACATTTTCATGAAAAACAGAGAAGCAGATGGCAGTAAAATAGGGGTATCAACTGTTCTTTTCTAATTGAAGTAAGATGTGGATATCACCATAGAAAAAGCTTTCCACTGAAGTTCTTGCAGTAAAGGGAGAAACGGTACATTGAACAATGTTGTTTAATTGAAAGGGAGATGTAGAAATCTGTTACAGATTACGTGGGACTGTACTATACATTATAAAGAGGAAACTAAAACTCACTTAAAAAGTAAAAGCATGGATTACACCTAATTTGTTTGAAGGATTTTTAAGTCATATAGTGACCTTGCCCACAAATTTGTACCACAGAGTTTTGCAGTAAGTAAATGGTTGTATCAAATAACTGCTTCAAATATGCTTAGCCTTTTCCCTAGAATTCATGAGATTGTTTTAACAGGTTTTTTTAAACTATCTTTAGTATTCTTAAATTGCTAAAATTATGCAAAATAGGTTCACACATTGCAAAGAGAAATATAAACTTCTTGTCAACTTAAAAGTACAGTCATTTTTGTTCTCTTTTGCTGTGGACTTTGGCTGTTGTCCCAAATTAAAGAAAAAGGTAACACTACTGTTCTCAAAATGCCAACAGGGTGCTTGAGTCATTGTTATGTATGAAGCAATGCAAGGGCATTGTGCTATTTGTCTGTTGGAAGCCCTCAGTGGGTGCCACTTCATTCTCATTGGTGAGAGAACGATGCAGAGAAGCATCTGAAACAGAATGTAGACATAAACCTGGAGTTATTCTCACCTTTCCTACAGCATCTGGAGAAAATCCTCAGTTGTGGAGTCAACATCATCCCATAAATATTACCCAGCTTTCAGCAGGCAAGCTGCAGGCTTCTGCTGAAAGAAAAGGCTGTATAGCCATAACTACAAGAGTATGGAGGTAAAATTCTGACTACCCCCTGCAGCCTTAGATTTCATTCCCTGGGGCCTTGCTGTAAGCCTCATTTAGCCTTTGATAAACATGGTTATGTCAACCAGAAGATTTTAAAATATGGCAATTCATAAACACACCTGTGGTCCAAATTGTTCATCCTGAAGCTGTGTAATTTCTCTCAGCACCATTAGGTAGCAATTTTTGAAAGTAAATTGTGAGTTTGTCCTCTCTGAATAATAACCCAGGTAACTTGAAAAAGAGAACAGCTGTCAGCATCCTGTTGGTGGTGTTGGTGGTTTGCCTGTGGAGGGTGAGTGGCATGGAATTTCTTGCTTAGAGGCTCACCTGAAAACTTCAGTGCACACAAGAGATAAAGGTTATATCAATGCTCCTCCACAAGGCCGGAGCTGAAATTTCTGTGGCTTGTGCATAGGCACCAGTGGTGTTTCTGTTTATGGGATATGCTACAAATGTCACTAATCCTTCCCTTGCACTGGTCAGCAGGCTCTTTTTCCATACTTCTGGATGACTTTTCATACCTCTACTGTGGCTCAAGACTTGCAATACAGGTGGAGCACTTTTTTTAAAGCAAAATATTAAAACTGTTTTTCTGTTTGTGTGTATGCTGAATGCAGATCTCATTTCATGGCTTGTTACATCTTTGATGTGATAAGATTGCGGTGAAATAAAAACCCAGAATATTGATATATTCTCCTAAACATCAGTAATGTGGTTGGCAGCTTATAAATGATACAGAAGAAATGGTCCCTTCCACTAAAGAGCTTACCTGTAGAATTACCTGGGAACATTTCAGTATTGCCATATGTTTCCATGAAAGTAATTTTTCTTCTCTTCAGAGATCATGGACTTAGTAAATTGACATTACAGTATTGATGTGTTGCAGGCAATTTCCTTAAGCAGCAAAGAACTGAAAAGAATACCTGATGGTTTTTTGTTTTCTGAAAGTTTATCTGTTGTTTGAAGGTTTTGATTCTTCAGCAGTGAATCCTGGAAATAATACCCACGTGGAACAACAGGTTAAAAATTGGAGAAAAGAAACTCCTGATATTACAAACAAACTTATTTTTGGAAAAGAGGACATTATTGGCACATATCACATGGTCACTTTAGAGTTTATTACAATATCTTTTCTGTAATTGAATAGTCTTCCCATTATACAGATGGAGGGCTACATTCCTGGCCAATGTTTTTTAGACCAGGAAGGTAAGATAATTACAATCTCCTTTTTTGTTAATTTCCTGAGATTTGTGAGTGCTAATACTTACCATTACTCTAACTAGAGTGTAGCAATTCTGTCTTTATTAAGAGAATACTGAACTCATAAATGCCCACTTCCATTTTGGCATCTTTGCTCTGGAGGGAACTCTAACTAAATTAGATACAGACTTTGGGTAATGACTTAACCAGGAATACAGTAGTCTCCAGTTGGTGGCTCCACTGTTCTTTGGGATTAACTCTTAATCTCTGGGTTTGCCAGGCAATGTTGGTTTGACCTGGAACTAGACTTAGAGCATTCATGCTGTCAGACATTGTACATCAAATGGCTTCCTGCCTTTTGGATGAGCAAGGGAAAAAAATTGCATATGAATCTGTTGTTTTGTCTAAAACTTTACATTTTGGAACTGAGGAGAGGTGCTTCTGCTAAACTGCATATGATTTGCACTCTCTCAATTTTTCAAGTATTTACAGCTTTGTGCCTGTTCCAAAATTACTGCCATATTACTCTGCTGAAAGGCACCTACCAGAGGGACTTTTTTCATGGTGCCTGTGTGTTTGTTGCTTTGTCAGACCTTTGTTTGTCACAATTGTAGGGGCTTATGCCTCTCATTCTGCCTGGCCTCTGGAATGAGCTGCCAGGATGTTAAAACAGTTTAGATGTGGGAGCTGCCTGCCAGAGCTGCAGCACTCCTCCTAACAGCCAGCAAGAATCCCCCAGTTCAGCACCATGTGCATTTCTGTTACAGAATACAGACTGACATAAGGTTTGCAGTATCAGAAGAAATTAATTTTGAAACCTTTTACTATATGCCAGATTGAGTCTAAACAGACATGGTAGCACGTAAAAGAAGGTGTTTCCAACTGGAATAATACTGTGTTTCCAGTGCCATGCCATTGCTTAATAATATCTTTTTGTAACTGTAACTTTCACTGCCTCTACAAGCCAAATGAATGAATCTACAGTTTCATTAGATAGGTGTCCATTTTTTTGCATAATTATTAATTTTCTAGGTTGAGTGTTGCAGGAATGAAGGAGCACATGCATCTCAAGAGATATTACAGTAAACAAAAGATTTTCATCATGTGCATCCCTGATGAAGTTCTTATAAGCCTTACATACATTTACTGTATTTTCCTGTGTACTTCATGTAATTATATTTTTGTTTACCTGATGAAGCCTCTGGAAAGCTTGGAAAAAAATTTATAGCATCCTCAATCCTTAGTCATTATAGAATGGTAGCAGTATCTTGCTGAATATCATGAGAAGTGTTTTGATGCAGGCTCTGTTCTTGCAGTGATGGACATGGACCTATTGAGGTAATGTTTTGAAACTGAAAGTAGTAAATCTTGAAAATTTACCATTTGTGAAACAAGGCTGCTCCAAAGAAGAATTTATTTTTTATTATTGTTTAATGTTACAGAGTCTGTTACTTTAAATTGTGCACCAGTCTTTTTCAAAATCAAATTCAGATTTTTTTCAACACCCTTATATTTTTGGAAGTGCCAATTGCTCCAAGAAGCTGTCCTTGAAAGTAAAATGTTACAACATACCAAGATAATAGCATGTGTAATCAGGCAAGTTAAGTAATTGAATGTCTGTACAGAAATATTTCTTATGTAAGTCTGATTCTTGACAATTTTTTAAAAAATTGTAAGTCTGTAAACATAAGCTATTACCCTTCCTGCTCTTCAAAATACCATCAGCTCAGGGATGCTAATGGGATTGTGCAGAATAAATAGACTCAGCTCATCTATCAATTATTTGATGAACATCTGGACATAAAGAGGAGACAAACTGCTGATACAAAATTTTTAATAAATGGGACTTTCAGGATGCAGCAAAGGAAGAAGTGGACAGCTTTTGAGGGCCTCTGGAATCCCTAAAAATAGACTGTACAAGGTCGTAGTCTGGGGGATAAATGAGGGTTCATTTTCTAAGGGGGAACTTCATCCACTGACTCCATTACTTCATAAAAACACTTCACACTATCCATCCCAGAAGTAAGCCAGTACAGGAAGGAAGGAGGGAAGGTAGATGTGGTCCTACATTGTATGAGGACACTTGTTTCTGCAGAGAGACAATTGCTGTAGTTATTTAGAACCTGAGTGAGCTGAGGCACACACTGCTGCTGCTAAGCTTTGTGTTTGATAGCCCTCTTCTCACTTCACACTGGTCACTGTCTCTCTTGCACCAAACCCATCTCTGATGTTACGGAGCTGAAAATTCTCCTTCAGTTTTCCTGTGCAATTCAAGCTCTGTAAGACATTGGCATCAAGGTGATACTTTCTAACACTTTTTTCCTTCTCTTTAGCTGGCAGGTGTATCTGTAGACCATTGTTACTGTAACTGCATATAATTAAAAACAGTTGGAAAAACTGTTTTTCTTTACTAAGTAAAATAAGTACTATCCACCTGTATTGTATCAGGGGGTATTTTCTCATTGTTTGCAATTCTATTCTTCAGCATTAAGGTTTCATCAGTAACTGAATTTTGATTGTTTTGGTTTGTTTTTGTGATCTAAGGAAATAAAAGGGAAAAATTATTTTACCCTATATGAGTGACAGACACCAATCATATATTTTGTGGATGTTGGAAGTATTTTTCTCCCTTTTTGTAAAATGAGGCCAATATTTTCTATTCTCAGAGCTTGCTATTGTGGTATTTGTTTTAAATTTTGAAAAATCAAATCTCAATGTTGACAAGCCCTGAAAACACAACCTCCAAACTTTTCCCATATGTATATTGCCAAGTAGTTGCTGTCTGCCTGGTGCTCTTCCTCCATGAGCCTTTTGCCTTGATCTCTCTTCCAAGCACTTCACAGACCATTTTGTCTCTAAATAGGAGCAAAAGGAGCTGAATGAACAAATGAGCAATTTTAGCTTGTTTCCAAATCAAAGTCTGTTCCTTCACTGTGGTTATCCAGCAACCTTGATTTGTGTCTGTGACTGGGAGATGTCTCTCCATTTCCTCAGGTTTTCCTCACACATTTAAACACTGTGATCTTACAGATTGTTATGTGCTAGCCAGAAGAACTGGCATAGAAAAAATAAGCAGGTGGAAAAAGGTACCTGCAGTTTTCAGTGGATGATCAGAACACAATGTAATTACACCATTGTCTGTTGGTGACATTTGCTTTTCCCTGAGTCAGGTTCTCATTTTTGTACCATGGTGCCAATCACACTGTTTTATCCACAGGAAGACTTAGATCCCTGTCTCAGAGGGACTCTACTCCAAGCCAGACTTTATGTTAAAATGAGGGGTTTTTTTTGTTTCCATCTGCTTGAGAGCCTTGAGAGTTAAATTTTTCTTTTCCATTGGACATATTAAATGAAAAAAAAATCCCGTTGGTATTTAGAAAATGTGTAACATTGATTTGAAATAGATAGTATTTTTATGTCATCAGGACAGATTTTGAGAGCATAGGAATATAAATTAGAGATTTATTTTGTTGTTTGTAAACTCATTGCACAGCAATTTCATTACTGTGACTTCTGTCACTATTTTCAGCTTTCAGCTGCACAGAGAAGGAAGTGCTAAGACCTGCATTTTGTGCTTTAGGTGCTCTTGAGATGAGGCATTTAGATTAAAATTAATGCTATTGTGAACATTATGATAGATTTTTTTACTTTGGAAATGTCTATAATGCACTATAGATAGCAAATAAAATAACCTATTTTGATTTGACTTAATTCAATAGTTGGAAATGTACTTTTCTCTGCTTTGTAAATATGCAGCACAGTTTAAAATGCTCCTTTTTGAAGGGCTGTTGGGTGGGTTGTGCATTTTGAAGTTTTTTGAGAAGCATCAGTAGAGAATTTAACATGCAGGAGGAATAAATGTGTGAATAAATGTGTAAATAAATGTATAAAAGGTGCCTAAGTTCATGCTTTTATTTGTTTAAAATATTTACCTGTCTCCTAAATTTTTAGCTGCAACATGAGAAAGCTGAACTGGAGCAGCATTTAGAACAAGAACAGGAATTTCAAGTAAACAAACTGATGAAGAAGATTAAAAAACTGGAAAATGATACAATTTCGAAGCAGCTAACCCTGGAGCAGGTAACTCTTTTATTTCATTGTTATATGACTGAGAAAAAACCAAGTCCTTCTTTTGTCTTAGATTTGGCTTGATGTTTTAAGCATGTAAGAAAATGGGCAGTATTGAGAATATAGAAAAGTCAGTTCAACTTTCAAAGCAATAGGAAAGTAACATAATTTATTATGAGAAATTCGGATTTTTTAGTGCTTTTCATGGCCATTATATCTATTAGTAGATTTTCTGTGGGCCTTCATGTCTGCTGGACACCAGTGACTTTTGCAAATGCAGCTTTTTTGTAAATCACGCTGCTTGTTGCTGTTCATCAGCTTCCAATCATGCTAGTGTTGAGAAGAGACTGTCACTTCTGATGGTGTAAAGCACAGTAATAAATGATCTGTTTGTGGTCTAGTTTTGCTCTAGGTCACCTTTTGGTGGCAGCTTGGATAGCACAGCCCTGGCAGTGTGAGCTGTCAGCTGTGTGTATTCTTCAGAAGCTTTGTAGTTCAGCTCCATCCAGCTCCCTTTCTCCCTAGACAGCCATGAAGATTACAGAGATAAAACACCACTTGTTTGGCTGTGTTTCAACAGGATGTTTAGACACTGGGAGAGTGCTCTTATGTCTGATTTTAGGCATCTGCATCAAAGCATCTCTGTGGTGTCAGCAGGAGACCTTTTTGGTCTTAAAAGGCAAAAGACTTGAAAGGCAAACTGATGAAACCTGTAGGCTTGTTAAAGGACTCCAGATTTTCTGATGTGTGCAAGTCCAGTAATTCAGGTGGTGTAAGTATAGTGTGTTATCTCTGTCATTTGTTCTGCTTGAGCTTTTTTATTGCTGGTTATCTGAATTGTTACCAGTTTTGTATGATTCTCCTTTTTCTGTTGACATGGATAAATTAGTTAATGGCTAAGTGGTTAAGTGAGTTCTCTTGATTCTCACGGTAACATTCTATATGGAGAGACCTGTGGAACAAACTGAAAAATTAAAAGGTAGGAATATGTAGTTGCTAACAAATCCTTATTCATCATGGAAATTACATGAGGTTGAACTAACTCCCTTAGCCACCAGGTGGTGGTGGCTGCCACTTAATCAAAATGCAAAGTAAACTTAACATACTAAGCTGTTGCAGTCTTTGAAATGTTAGCAGGAGCCACAGCTGAAATCTTCATGGTATTATTTTTCTTTCTTTCTCCTGGACAGACAGACTTGTGAAATCATAAAATTTGAAACCTGTTGCTAAATCTAAATGTCAATGATACACTATTCAAAAAGCATAGATGCACAAAGGCCTTTAGTATCTTTGAAAACTTTGGAAGATGTTAAAATTTGTCTGTCTCTCTTGCTTAGAAATTCCATGTGAATTGATGTGTAATTCACCATGTGCCTTTGTTTTCTCTCACAGTAAGGTAAAGTAAATGTCAGGTTACTTAAGGCTTCAGCACACTTTCTTTCCTCACACAAATTAAAAGTGCTGATTGTGCTAATTAACCAGCTGAAGCAGCAGCCTTGGGGCATGTGCTGTACCTAGCAAGAAGCAACCCAAAGTTGTGAGGAGAGTCATGTTGCCTTTATTGCACACAGAGGGAATTAAGGAAGAGGGATTGCCACAATCTGCAGCACAACCTTCAGAACACCTGTTAAACAGGGCTTGGAAGGAGAGCTCCAGCAATGCTTTGAGCTGGGCTGCATTGACATCTGTCACTAATCAGTGAGCAGATAATTACAGCTTATGTTCACTAAAATGTTGTTTTTGAAATAGAGAACGTGAATTTTCTATGCTTTGTGTTCTTTCTCCTTTGTTTTTTGTCATCTGAACTGCTTATACCACAAGTGATCAGTAGGTAGCTGCTTTGTGGTTGCATAGAATATTATTCCTTAATAAAATTTAAAATGGATCTTAGGTTCAAATGTGACCTGAAATAATTTCTTGAATCAGCTTGAAGTCAACAGAGCATTCTTCTCTGAAGGCAAATGGTGAGGAGATTTACAGCATGTGACTATTTCATTAACTGAATGGCTCACTTAAAACGAGCAATAATGTTCTGTGTTACAGTTCAGTGGTTTGATAGGAAATAAATAGCTGTCAGGATTGCCCTACAGAGGCCAAGTGTGTGTAGTCTTGCTGTTACTATTTTTAATTGCTCTTCTATTTCATACAGTGTAATGAGAAACTAGAATTGATACAGTTAGGAGATGAGAAATAACAACTAAACTGCTAGTAATCATCTCCTGTGTCTGCTTTGAAAGGAGAAAAGCAAACATGAGATGGTAATATCTTCAGGAAAGATTTTCTTGAAAAGCAGCAGAGAATTAAAGCTACAAAGGGCAAGGTGGAGATAAGAACAGAGAATTAAAATTTGGGATAGTGGGAGTAGGCAGAGATGAGCATATTCAACTGTGATTGATTTGGAAGACCTCCATTTCAGGAGGGAGAAGTTGTGCTTGTTAATAAGTTGGCAAGACAGTTGACAAAGCAATAATACAGGAATACACGTACAGTGGATGTTTTAGCTGCATTTTGAAATAAAGTAAGTGCATGGGTGTGAGAGAGAGAGAGTAAGAAGAAACACAAGTGGGTGGGGAGGAAGGTTAAAACGAGTTTTACTCTTCCTCTGAAGGTCTGAAAAGCAAGCAATGCTTCCTTGTTTCCTTGTTTTTATTAAGTGATGTTTGATTGGAATTTA
Source organism: Trochalopteron elliotii (assembly GCA_024734555.1). NCBI lineage: Eukaryota > Metazoa > Chordata > Aves > Passeriformes > Leiothrichidae > Trochalopteron > Trochalopteron elliotii. The sequence goes on from JANPWX010000054.1 coordinate 1,524,454, forward strand.
GCTCTGAACCTCTGTAGTGGCACTAGTATTGACAGAGCTGCTGGCTTGGTCCTGAGCATAATCCCATCCTGCTTATTTTATTTCGGAATGTTACCACATATCTAAAAAATTCATTGACTGGGGTACATTTCAAAGTGCCCATGAGACTACAGGGTACCAAGCCAAGTACACCAGTTCTTTGAATTCACAGCTCTGAACAGGGTGCTGCACTTGCTTCTGCTGTAGGTGCCAATCAATGTGTTCTTCTTCCAAGCTTTAAAATCCTGACAGTGGGAGAAACTGGCACAACACTTATGACCAGGAAGGGAAGATCCTTGTTTTCTCTAGACCTGTTTTACCTGGTTTCTTAGGTGTTTTGTCAGAGCAGCTTCAGGGCACAACACAAGGCTTATTTGTGTATTATTGCTGATAGTTTAACTTTGCCATTGTGCATGCTTACCTACAAGCAGATTTATAATTAATGGACTCCACTGCCTTGGTGATGGTTGCTACAATACTAAATGTAATTTTAGATTTTTCAAATCCAGGCTTATAAATAATTTACTCTGTCTTTAAATTCCAGGGTGCTCTTCTTCCTACCATTAAAAGATACAGATTTCTTTTCACCTGTATGTTCTTGTGGGTTTGTTTGTTTGTTGCTAGATCAAAACATAGCTGTAGAAAGACAAGGAGTGGGTAAGTCTAAGCCATGCTGCATTGAAATGATGCAGAAACCATGGCTGTGGAGGTCATACCTGCATTCACACTTTTTTCATCTTGTGGTTATCTAGATAGCTGTGCAATGTAGTGGAGATCTGGGTTTTGCTAATGTAGAAGCACAGTGTGCAGATTCCCAGGACATATCCCATAGTTTCTTCCCTGTGGATGTTCCCAGGCTTGAGGCAGAGTGCTCTATGCCCCTGGGGCTGAGCCCTTTGCTTTCCTACCACTCCACCTCCAGCTGTGTGGGGAACGAAGTGTTGGTCAGGATCCAAATTCTCATCCTCGTGGGGGAGCTGAAGCATGTTGCATCTGACTTCTCTCTTATTGAGATGTGGGTTCCCTGAGCTGTTAATGTGCATCTGGAAACTCAAACATGGAAAGATTTGCTAGACAGTGTTTCTCTTGCTAACTATGTTCCCTATTACTCATCAACATATGTCTGCTTCTGCTCACAGTAACTAATTCCTCTAACCTTTAAAGGAGAGAGTTGTACATTCATTAAACTTTCACTGGTATCTGAAGTGTGTAAGTCTATATTTTGTTTGGGTTTTTCAGTATTAATTCAGTGGTTAACACTAATAGTTTACAGATTTAGGTGCTACAATAGCCCTTCAGCCAGTGATGTAGTAAATGGAAATCGCTTAATTCTGTTTTCAGTCTTTCCATTTTCTAATGTGAGATTATTTGCCAGCAGAAAAGTGGTGTTAACTAAGGTTTGGCCTGGAAAAATGCTTCCATGCCATTTTCCACCTTTAAAGGTGTTGATCTGTTCCCAAATATTTCATTATTGACAACATTTTGAGTTCAGTGAAATTGCTGCAGAGTAAGATCAGCTGTGCCTCTTAATATTCTCCTGTCTTAATAATACTTGCACTGTATTTCTAGTTAAACTGTAGGGTAGAAGGTTTTCTATTATATCTTTTATGAACTTGTAGTAGAATCAAGGATGCTTGTTCACATAGTAAGTGAACGTGATTAATGTCAAGTCAAGCTTTTAATTTTATAAAGCCTTTGCTAAGATAGAACTGCATTTGTTTTGCTAGTAAGGATTGATACAGTAACACTTAAGGCAGTTCACATAACTTTTTCTTTACAATTTTTGTTTTTTCCTTTGTCTAATACTAGGCACACAAGGCAAACATGGCTTTTCTTCCATTTCTGGATTACTTAACTGTGATTCTTCCACTAAAAACATTTAAAACTTTTCAAAACAATAAACATTGCTGTAGTGAGCAGTGAATTCAGTTTGAATTTTGTAGATTCATGGAACAGGAGATGTCTTTAAATAGGTTTGTCATGTCGTCAGTGTTTGCTTGTCCAGGGTTCAGGCTCCTGCTTATTGGCCAGAGACAAATTCTCTGAGAAGAATTTGGATTAAGGAGATTACAACTGTGTAACCACTGAATCTCTTGATTTTTCCAGTGCTTTGTACCTGAACTGTGTCTCTTCTTCCCCTTCTTCTTGCTCCTGTAAAGCATTATGTAAAATGGTGTTGTTAGAGCTTTCCTAATGACAGTTCCTTGCAAAAAAATACATGCCCATCATTTTCACTGTTTTTCCTCTCCAGCTAAGACGTGAGAAGATTGACCTTGAAAACACTTTGGAACAGGAACAAGAAGCACTAGTGAATCGTCTCTGGAAGAGGATGGATAAGCTTGAAGCAGAAAAACGGTTTGTCTTCTTACAGTGCACTCATTAATACATCATGTTCTGGATTAAATAGGTTCATCTCTGTCCCACAAGAGTTGTCTAATCTGTGAAAACATGGAAGATGAAGCAGTTGTAAAGTTCCTTGTTTGCATGGTGCCACATCATTGATTGCTTAAAGCAGATAAAACTGAGCAGTATAAGAAATTACCTGGAAAAGCTTGAAGGAATTGATTGAATTTTTTCAAGTGCTGATAGCTTCTTTTTAAAGCTTCTGGTTTGTGGTCAGCTTTAAATTAGTGGTATTTTACTGTCTTTGTTATATGAGAAGTTCTTGTTTTTTCCCTGTCTGCTTAAAGAAAACTTCAGTTTTTCCTCAGTGGTGCACATTCATGTCGTTGAGACTTCCCAATGCTTCTTTAGTGGAAGTTAAGACAGTGACTCTTTATGTTATTGAAACAGCTAAAATTAAAAATATGTGTGAAAGCAACCATCTCTTAAATGCTGAAATAACAAGAACTCAGTTTGGGAAGGAAGTAGGAGAGAATAATGATTAATGGTTATTAATACCTTTTTTTTTAATGTGTTTATTGTTACATTAATGTGACCCTCTGAATCTTGGCTGGGCCTTCAGAAAACACCCGAGCCTGAATGAACTGCAGGTTTTGTAGTTTTATTTTACAGAGCCCTGCTGTGTGGAAGGTGCTCTGAAGAGGTACATGTGGTATTCACCAGTGGTAAATCCATAGCAGGATGAGCCTTTGGTAGGATTTTTGTGTATCTTAAGATTTAAAGCCTTCTTTAAGGCAAACCATTTCTGGTTAGATTTATCTCAGGCTGTGCCCCTCCCAGTGAGGGGTCAGACCCTCCTTTCGTGCCTTGTATGGTCCACGTGGATACTGCACTGTGCAAATGTTGTGCTTGCATAGTCCCTGCTCTTCAGGGCAATGTTGGATCTGGCCTATCAGCATATTCCTTCTAATGTTTCATGTTTTCAGAGTGGAAAATACTCCTATGATACCTCCAAAAATGATGATTTGGAAGCTTTAATATCTACCATGTGCTTACTTCATAACAGAAGTTCATTACTCCTGAATTTACCATCAGTTATTTGAAGTGTTCAAAACCTTGATTATATGGAACACCTTAATACCTTTCTCTTTGGAAATTTAAAAGAAAAACCTAAAAGGGACTCTATTTTACTGTCCTTCAGAAAATGTCTATGAAATTCCTTTGACAGTGGTGAAATGCAGAAAAGCCTGTATTTCAAGATAGACATACTTTACTTAATCTTCACTAAAGATCACTTCCTTTCTCCAAGAACATAAATGTAAAAACTTATAAGAGATTAAATGAATTTTCTTAGAAAAAATTTTGTGTAATAGCTAGCATTTGAGGACAAAACTGAGGTAACTATTTATAGTCTAAAATTTGTTTTTCCTGAACTATATGTTGCACTATTTTGGAATGTCAATGTCTGAATATACTAGAAAATTCTTCTGTACTAGGACAACAAATTTCACCTTTTTTATTTTGAGTTAAAAACTAAACATTGTAACTCCTCCCCAGTTATCTCCCCTCAAACAGTAGTTAAAATAAACCTTACATACTTATCAAAATCCTTGCAGTGGCTTTCTGGGGGATACAAGAGGTTTTCATTAGAATGGAAAGTAAAGTTTGCACTATTTTTCATACAGCATTTTGCAGGAGAAATTAGACCAGCCGGTGTCTGCTCCACCATCACCCAGAGACATATCAATGGAGATAGACTCTCCAGAAAATATGATGAGACATATCAGGTTTTTAAAGAATGAAGTGGAGAGGTTAAAGAAACAACTGAGAGCTGCACAGTTACAGCGTGAGTAAATGACTTGTTTCAAATCTTCTGAAATTTTTGCATTGTAAGACTTTTATATGTTCTTTCTTGAGTTTGAATTTAAGGTAGAAGTGGAAGAAAATGGGGCAGGTTGGGATTACAGCATTTTCATAATTGCAGTGTTATTGCTTGTTGATGTATTTATACTGCTGTTTAGGGGTTTTTTTAGCTTTACTACAAGGATGTCTGAAAGAATCAAAAAATAATCCTTGACTATTTTTTCCCAGAAAAAAATATATCTATATTTTCTTTTTCAGAAACTTAGCAGTATTTCAACATACCAATTTTTCAAAACATATATATGGCCTCCTTTGTAGGAGTCATGTTCCAAATTAAGAATTACTCAAAAGAATTAACAGCTAGCGAAATAAAGGTCAGCTGTATATAAGAATTTCACTTGTTAATGATTGTGGCAACCTGAGGTAGCTGCTGCACAGTATAGCAGCATTAATTTACTGTGTCCTTTCCTATGTAAGATGGCTTTGAAGCATAAAGAGCTGTGTAGAATTCCTGTTGTGCGGGGTTGGGGCCCCTTGCCCAGCATTGGGATCTGCGTTTTTCCCCATCTTCCGAGGAAAGGGCTGTGCACTGAGCACATGGGCTCAGCTGCCAGGAGGCTGCTGGCACCTTCCCTTGGACTTTGCAGTGCCAGTCCTTCATTCCTTCCTGCTGAATCTGAAATTCCTGTCTGAGAGTCAGCAGTTCTCCCTGGTTCCGAGTCAGTTGGTGAGTGAGAAGATACCTCACCACATGGCCAGAAAAATTTGGGCAAATGCAGAACAGTCAGTGTCATCCCCCTCTGGCCAGCCAGGCTAACTGGAATATCTCAACCTCCATTTAGAGAAGGAGCTTGCTAGAGGCAGCAGCCTTCCTTCAAGACAGAGAGGATGGATCAAGAGTGCTCTTTTGCAGAGACCTTGTGCACAAGTTTGTGGCACTAACAATTTGTGGCTGTTGAAAGAAGATAAGGACAGCTAATCTTTGTACTTGCAAATTCTGCACTGCAGCCTTCACTTACTAAAGTTCAGAACAAGAGTAAGGCCTTAGATTAAAAGTACTCTTTGTACACATCCAGCCTAATTAATTTCATTTCAAGTGTCCTTTATATTTTAATAGGTTTCGTTTTGGACTACTGTGATGTAGAGTAAAAATTTGAAAGCAATAATGTCAAATTCACATTGAAAATAAGAGTTAGGTTTAAAAGAACTCTCTCCCTTTGTGAACAGGTTAAGCAGAACTGCTGTACAAGTAGCAGAGCTTATAGGAATGGTGGATGTGCCAGCCTGCAAGCAGAAGATGAAACTGAAATGCAGTTTTCAGATTGGTGTTTGTAATATACATAGTCACTAGAGAACCTCTAGTACTCTTCTTAAGTACTTAATGAAATCTGCTTATGAACTTCTGATACTTGTATTACTTTTTTATTTCTGAAACACTTCTAGGAACTGCTTTGGTATGATAATAGTGTACAAGAAGTGATACTGTTAACACTTAAAAGTGGTATTTCCACAGAAGAGAGATAAATCACATGTTGTTAATAGTTTGGGAACAGGTTTCTAAAATAGGAATATTCTTTGCCTTGAAGGTTGCTGCATAAAAGAGTGATGACAAAGCATGATGAATTGTTTTGGGTTTTCCTAATGTCAGGGATTTAACTGTAAGCTTGCTCAAACATTACAAAATCTCACAAAATACACTGTGTTTCATAAGTCTTCATCATATATTCCATTTTATTTAAGTAATCTGTCACAAAGCTTTGTAACTTTTCATAATTTTTTATCACTGTAAATAATCTGTAAATGATTAAAAAATCATTTAAGTGATGTTTGCTGAACTTGTTTAGAACTGACAACTCAAATTGCCCTTTAATGTGAAGACTAAACCTCTTGTTGGCTTTTAACATTAAAATTGAATACAATTTTAATACTAGTATTTTAATATTGGTACATGTTCTGTTGGACAGTTTCTATAAGATGTGTAATTGAAAGAGTGCTGTAGAATATATATAAGGTAGCAATTTTAATACAAGTTTGAATTTGGAGTCTCAGAACTTGTGTTGTGCTTCCTCCTAAATGAAAATATACCTTTAAAATAATTTCTTCAGTGTGTTGCAGGAAAATCTTTGTAAATGTGGAATAACATTATTTTAATGGAGCAGGAATCAGTATTTTTTCTTAATGGCTTTAATAATGTTTTCTTAATAAGCACTTTCAGTTTGTGGTAGTGACTTTTGTCTGTTTTTCTTACATTTTATTTTCAAACTTGATATCAAGCAATAGTTTATTTTAATAGCTGCTGTTCTGAATTAGGCTCTGAACTAATGACTTAGAGGTGAAAATTTTCAGTGATCGGTCCTGAGCATTTTCTACACCTTCATCTTGAAGTGTTGGAGTAAAATTAGGCACAACATACTTGGCTGGCTGAGAAATGGAATTTTAATCAGCTTTTAACAAAACAATGAATTTCAGATTCAGAGAAGATGGCACAATACTTAGAAGAGGAGCGACATATGAGAGAAGAAAACTTGAGACTTCAAAGAAAATTACAGAGGGAAATGGAACGTAGGGAAGCTCTCTGCAGACAACTGTCAGAAAGTGAATCCAGCTTAGAAATGGACGATGAAAGGTTGGTATTTTTTTGGCCATCCAGATGTGTTGGACATATTTAGCAGTATTTATAGTACTTTTTGAATATTTATGGAATAATTTTAGAAGTCACTTGTATGTGGGTTTAATATGCATATCAAATTTCAGCATAGTCCAGGAATTCTATCAATGTGGTACAACAATTACATTAGTTTTAACAGTGAGGAAGAAAATATTTATATTTGAAGATTGTTCAGGGGTTTGATAATATATATTGTAATAAATACAGCTGTGGAGTTGAGAATCAGGATAATTTGGTCACAACACCTTTGTTTTGCCCTTAACTTGGTAACTGCAAGGAATTCTGTGAGGTAGGGACATCATCTTTACCTGGGGCTGATCTGTCCTTTGCAGAAAGTAAAATATATTCAGCCGAATACAAAGGGATGCTGTGTAAAACCTTTGAGAGAGGAAGCATTTCCAGAACTGTTGGGTTGTTCCTGATGTCCAAACCGTAACATCCCTGGTTTTTTTCTCTATTGCAAGCTGCTTTGCTTGTCCTAACCTTACAAATAAGTCTTGAGTTTTTCGTGGTTTATATCACGCCTTTTAGGGTTTTCTCACGTCATAGAAATATGACAGTGTTATATCTTGAAAGTGGCTTTTAAGTACATTTTGAATAAAACATTGCTTATCAAATGCTCATTATTTCATTGTATTGTTGTATTATTTTGCATTTTAGTGATCCTTTAGAAAAAATTTAAAAGTTACTCTGTGCTGTGTATTTTTTCTGATACTGAGAGATTCCTATTTCCTCTTCAGTCCTTAATATATTTCTTATAAGATGTAGTTTACCAGAAACAAAGTACCAGATATTTTGTGGTAAGGAGTACCATTAATGCTCAAAGTAGTGTGTTCATTCTAATGAAACACCAAGGCAACTTGACCTATGTTGCATCAGCATCTGGTATTAAGATGTAGCAAATGCTATATAAATTAAATTGTTAGAAATTGGGGATTCTGAGGTTGGAAATTTTTCTTATTAGGCTTATCTTTTCTTCCACTCTTTACAGTGTAATGGAAGTACAGTCGAAATCTAAATCTATGAGAATTACCAGTATTAATCCAAAATTGTAGAATATCCTAATAATTTTTTATCATCCACTTGTAAGTAGTGGTAACCAGGAAAACGCAGGAAAATTTGATTAACTATTCTTTACTTTTAAGAAATTGCCATGTTTGATTTTTTTGGTACTACAAAGGCCTGGCAGAATAACTCCAATCAAGTATTTGCAGTGTAAGTAATAGAAAGCAAAGTGAAGGACAAAGCAGGCATTAGTTATTAGCCTGAGAAGACAAAATACTTGTGGAACTATGTGCAGTGATGATTTTAAAATGTCCATTTTTGTCAGCTTCCTAAAAGTGATGGATCAGCTATCTGTTTCTTTCAGTTGCATTCTGTTGGCTGATGATAATTATTGTTTGTAGCTGAGGATAGATGAAGATGCTTTCCTGAATGTAAAAGACACAGCTCTCCCAAAGCCTTTCTCCAGAACAGCAGTAGCTTTGTCTTCATCCTCATCCTGTTCTTTGGAGCAGCAGGGTAACACCTGAAGCCAGGCTGCATGCTGACAGGGTGCTGCTGTTCCTCATCACCTGAGCCAGGGGGTGGGATGACTTAGGGGAAACTCCATTTGTGTGGAACACAAGGGGATTAAATCAGAGATGCTGCCTTGCTGGAACACACACACTGAGCTGCTTTGAAACTTACTGTGTGTTGCAGAGGTAGCTTAGTTCAGTTTCAGTAACCTTGCCACTGCTAGCTCTTTTGAAAACTTGTATATTTAATTAAACCCTAATTTATTAGTTCATTAGTTTTCTGTTGTTCTCTTTGCAGCTACTTTTATTCCCTGGTCTACCCAAGTTTAAACCAACTTTGGTATCACTACAGTGTACTGCCTATACTAGGGCATGTGGCTTTTTAACTTTGAATATCCTGGTTAAAAACCAGCAAGATGCAATATCAAAATATGTTTCAAATAGTGTATGGACAGACCTCAAAGTAGTCATTGTGAGTTCCATCAAACAGGAGTAATTTTAATGCTGTTCCACATTACTGGTTTTTTTATTATGATGGGGAAATAAATGCAGCTACTAAGAATTCCTGAGAGCACACTGGTAGAAGAGGAGACAAGTAAAGAGTCAAGGAACTGTTAGGTAGCAAATTTGGCCTGCTGCTCTGCTGTGTCCAGTAAAGAAACACAGCAGAATCTAGTAAAATAAACCCATGTGAACTGACTTCCAGCCACATGGAGAAGGTGAGCAGGGGAGCATCTAATCTAGAGAGTGACTGAAAAATCTAAGTGGAGAGTGCCTAATCAACTCAACCTCAGACTGCCAGCCTAGTGCTGTGGGAAAAAAACCCGTAAAATCTCTTGAGATAAAAACAGTAAGTGGCAAGTAGGAGCAATTGGTATTTTTTTTATCCTTTTATATAGCACTTGATCTCTGTGAAGAAGCTTCACTGCAGTCAGTGAATGAAGGACAGATAAATAGCATTAAAATCATTACAGGTGGGGAAAAATGCCTTGCCTCAGGTTCTGATCTGTCCAGTTTATCCTAGTGAAGTGTGGGAGGTGTCTTGCAACACAGCCTAGAAGTACCTTTAGTGAGATGGTCCTGGGTTGAAAGTGTCTCTCTCTTCCAGTGGCAGAAGACAAGATGAGCAAATGTCTAAATATTGTTGACCAGAGGGATTCAAGTAGGCAACAGGACATGTTATTAATGCTATGGCTGATCAGCTGTTGGAACAAATAATTAGTGCTTTAATGATTTCTTCACCCTTTTTCATGATTTCAGATTAGTGCTGAATACCTTTCTGGAAGATACACTCCAGCCAAACAAGCTTTTGAGTTCAATGTAGAAATGATGTGTGAAGTGCAAGAATGTAAAATGGGTCAGATTGGATGACACGGTTTACATCTCTGACCTTAATATATACTATTTAATCATATGCTATTTAATCATATCACATTTAATCAAAGTTGTATGGTTTTAGCTGCAAATGCCTAAGATAAGTCCAGCTGTTTCCATGCAAAGTTAAGCCAGTGTCAGCAATGACCAGAGTTCCTGTCATGACTTCCTGATGTGATTCTTATGGGAATTGAAAAAAATCACAGTGAAACATTTAAAACATGGCACATTTTAAAAGGTTTGATCTAATTATTCTTTGCCTTTTTTTGTTAGATATTTTAATGAGATGTCTGCACAAGGATTAAGACCTCGCACTGTGTCCAGTCCTATCCCTTATACACCCTCACCAAGTTCTAGCAGACCTATATCACCTGGTAAATATTTAACCCAGTTTCTAAAATTATTGTATGCATCACATAGTAACGTGCCCTATTAATATATTTAGGTCAGTAGCCTTTCAAAGCTAGTTTGGAGAAAAAATCCTGCATCATAAATGCAAGAATAGTTTTGCCTTAGGTGTCTTCTAGTGCAGCATGTTCTTGGATGGTGACCAGATATTCTGTATTTCAGATCTGTGGACAGATATTGAAGATCAGTTAAGTAGCTATCACTTGAACTTGATTTCTTTTTGCTCTTTTTTTCTCTCTTACTGTCTTTTTTTCCCCCCTCCCTTCCCACAAAAGTTGCTCAACAGGACACATAATTCAAGTGGATTTCTAGAGTCTGAAGAAGAACTAGTAAAGAGACTGATATTGTGCTCTTAATCAGAACTTCTTAGAGAAGTTTAATCTTGAACACGTTGGGAAAAAATTCGATTTTCATTTCTCTTCAGTAGAGAAATGCCTTTTGTACTTTGCTATTTTCTATTATTAAACAATAACTATAAAATTAATAATTCCTGTCTCACATACTTTGTATAACAGAGTCAAACAAACCTTTTCTGAGTTTCTAATTACTGAACGTATTTTAAGTCAAATGAAATGCATTTGTGTTACTAACACATTTATTGACTGAAATTTAAAATCCCTTAAAATTGCACTTGGACATTGATTACAAGTTGTTGGCAGTGGGTGTTACGTGCTCACACCTTGTACAGAAAGAAGTGAACTGTGTGTTCACCTCGAGAACCTGCCAGGCAGATGAGATGTGCTCTGTGTTGACACAAGGTGGAAATGAGACATTTTGTTACACAGGTCTGCTAGAACATATAAAATGTCTTTAGATCCTTTAATTTTCAAGGTCGACTGTGGTTTCTCAAAGGACTATAAATAAGTTTTCATCCAGGTGTTGCATGTGTGAAAACCAGCTATGGTTGTGAGCCACGATATGATGTTAGAGATGAGCAGTGTGACTATGAGTATTCAGAAGGTTTTAGCACTTTTGAAATGAGCCAGATGACTTGACTTTCAATGTTTTGCAAGGTGTGTTACCAAATAAATGATAGACATTCTCTTATCCCTTTCCTGTAACTGGGTGTACAGAAGTGTAGTTGTGCCAAGAGCTGCTCTGGAGTAACGACTGGGTGTTCGTGGTTGTGTGTGTGCAGCCTTTATACAGTACAGTGTCCTACTGCAGGGTGAATCTGCAGTCACACAGGGCTTGTAACCACAGCTCTGGGTGGAACACATTACCTGCTGATTTACAGGCTTGCATCTTACATTACTTAGCAATGCCCCCTGTTTAGGTGCTGATGTGTCAGTGCAGGAGAACTCTGTCAGTTTATTCCTACACTGAGACTGAAGTGCGTTCTTGTTCCCTGTAGACCTGACTTCCCATCAGTAGTTAATACAAGAGTGATAATTTTATCCCACAGTCAGGGGATGCTGAAACACTCTGAAGCACAGCTGAAATGGTTGTTTCTAGTAGAGTTTAGGGTTTGGAAATTTTGGTATGGTGAATGTTCCAGGCTAGCTTGTCTGCACAGGCAGCTGCATTAATCTCCTTTTCATCTGATAAATTAATGTCAGCAGTTGGGGAGTTTCAGACTTCAGAAAAATAGAAGCAGTGGTTTGTTAGAGAACTAATGAGATCAATAGGGAATTTTGTAGAGCTGTCTGGGATAAATGAATGCAATAATGGATGAAAACAAACAGGTTTTGAGAGTATTTTGTATCTAAAGTAGTACAGTAAGATGATATCAAAAGTATCAGCACAGAATAATAAAACAGCTCTATGTTGCATCAAGGATTTGTATGACTTGGCATGTTTCATTTGGGAAATGATGTGCCTTGAATATGTGGAAGCAGAATTTGTAACCAGTTGAAAGTGCTGTAATTTCATGTGGATAGCTGGTTTGCTGGACTGGATTCTGGCTTCTGAATCTCAGTCTTTAGTGCCTGTATGGCTTGGGATACTACTTTTGAAGACTCTTTGAAGCTGAGATACTGCTGAGATTTCTAGCACAGTGATCTGTGCTAGAAATCTTCTAGAACTTTGAAGATAGTGTAATTACTGCTACTCCCAGGCAGCTGGGAATTAGCTGTTCTAATTACCAGTTAGGCTTCAGTGTAGGTAAACTGTTCTGTGCTTTGCCACTAGGCTGGATAGATGTTTGGGGCCGCAGAGATGAACTATCCTGGATATATGTGCACTGCTCTGGTTTTGCTTCTTTGGCTTCCATATAGACTTGCATTTGTCAAGCTTGTGGAACTGGATTATTCCAAAGCAGTTCAAAAGTGCCATGTTACAAAGGTGGCTCTGTTTTGCCCATTATTTCTAGGCTCTTATGTCTGACTGGTGGCCTTGTCACCTCCCTGAACATTGACTTGTTTCTGTCCTTGTGCTTACAAAAGCACTTAAGTATAACACGTGTTCTACAGATAATTAGATTGTGTAGTCAAAAGGCAGATTAATTTTGTTATTACTCCATAGTGACAGGGATTCCTCTGGAGTAACTAATTTGCACCAGACATACATTGAGGATGTAACGGAATCAAACAGAATTGAAGGAAGAAGAGGGAGTCTGTTTCTATGACTTCATTAGTGACCTGAGGCTTGTTCTCTTTTCTCCTTGGGATCTTGTCTCATCCCTTGTAGACAGAAACACAGTTGCAGGCAGACAGGGATGATGCTGGGTGTTGCTCAGGGATGCTGTTCTGTATTGGTTTAGTGTGAAAACTGTTAAATCCAGTGTGGTGTTATAAAAGTTTAATAGGCCTTCAGAAATGGTTTTTGGTCATTATTCTCCAAAGCAGTTGCTTGAGTCTAATTGTTAACAGCTGAGAAAAGTGCTGTCTCCTTCCTTATGATATTTTTGTCAGAAAGGAGCAAAAGGTTTTTGAAAATGTGCTCGTTTGAGAAACAAACTGTTCAGAACACTTGAAGGTGTGAACTTGAAGCATTTGGCAGTTGCTGTTTCTGTTTTCCTTGGTTAAATAGATCTGTATAGGAACTCTGCATTTTTATAATTGAGTTCTTACAGAAAGGAAATACTTCGATGAAAGAATTAAATATTTGTGATTTTGAATATTGGGCTTTCCTTAATGTGGAGAAAACAAGTTGTAATCTTAAAAGTTAGTTGCTAGCCTAGTCCAGCTAGTAACATTTCCCAGCATTTTTTAATTGTTTTAATTTCCCAGCCCCAAAAGTCTTTAAAGCACTGAGGCAAAAGAGGAAACCTCAGTGCAGATCTGGTATGCCTTGGAGGAGCCACCTGCATCCAGTTTTTTTGTAGAATCTCATTGTGACCCAGTGCTAGATGGCTTCTCCAGGCACAACCTCTCTGCTTCTTCAGACTGTTTGAAGTTCAGGGAACCATTTCCTTCATGGAGAAATGGAATGCTGAATGGAAATACTTACAGACTACAACTAAGCTACTATGGGAGTCTTAACACCATTTATCTCAAGTGAAAAGTTAGGTTTAGCATTGTATAATGTATGTTTGAAACATATGGTAGTATGCCACAGGAAAAGAAAATGAATTTGCTTCACACATCTCAGCACAATTAATATTTTCTAGATGTCTAATCTGCAGCACTTACCAGTTTTTAGACTATCATTGAGTCAGAACCAAAAGAATCTAAAAAACCTTTCACACTTTAGTTTTTTAATATCAAACAAGAATGTTGATGTTACCTTGTTTTAACAATTTTAGGTCTGTCATATGCAAGTCACACAGTTGGTTTCACACCACCAACTTCACTGACTAGAGCTGGAATGTCTTACTACAATTCCCCAGGCCTTCATGTGCAACATATGGGACCATCCCATGGTATTACAGTAAGTATTTAAAATAGCAAATACTTGTTACCAATATAGTTTGGTTTTTGGAAGTTATGATTGGTTGTCCTTAAGCTTATTTACAAAACATTTTTGTAAATGTTTGTTTTTGTCTCCTTACTCCAAGACATCTATTGCTGCTTTCTTCAACCCTGATTTTCCTCTTCACCCCTCAGAAACTGATTCTTTTTGGAGAACCTTGTTTTCTGCAAAAGAATAGGATGTATTATCATCTTAAGGACAGTAATAGGTATCATCTTATGGATCAGCAGGCAGGGTGTGAAAAGTGATGTTCTAAGCTACTAAGCCTATCCCAGGAAGTAAAAACATTGCTTTCATTTTTCTCCTAGTCTCCACCATCTGACGGATGAGTCATCTGAGGTTGCTTCAAGCTCAGGTTTTCTTCAGGATGACACACAATGCTACCATCATGTCACTGTAACAGGCAGTTAACTCTTATTTTCTATTGTCATTGGCAAAGAAGAAAGTTAATATAAACATTTGCTAGGGCAATTTCTCATAGCTTTCAACTGAATTTATTTCCTTTTTACCTGCGATGTTTGATGCATTTCCTCTTCATCGTGTTTCTTCTAAATATTTGTGGAGTTTAATGGGCAAACAAAGCCTAAATATTAACCATATGGCAAAATACCTTATGGTTATTGTGTCAAGACCATTTTGATTTTTCTCAGCAGGTATGGTAGTATGTAAATATTTGTCAAGGTTTTTGCTTATACTTGTCATTCTCAGATGTAAAAACGTATTTTAATAGCATTTTTAGTACAATGCTAAAATATGGCTGCTTCTGGTTTAGGTGGGTGTGCAAAGGTCATTGTTACAATTTCACTGAGCTGAGGTGGGTGGGAACTCTACAATGGTAGGTAGAACAGAAAGGAAGCTGGAGCTCAGCAGGAAAGTAGAATTCTGGTTGGGGCTCAGCCCATGGCTGTGTGTCACATGCCTTAGTCACAGGAAGATCTTTATGCTTCTGGAAAACCTGGAAACTAATTTTATAAATTAATTTGTCAAGGAACTTGCTCTGTTCAGTCTCTGTGAAATACTACTCTTCCTGAAATTATAAATGAATTGAGTCACTGTGAAAAAAGTCATCTTGAGGACAAAATACTAATTGTTCAGAGAAAGGTGTTGACAGCAGCTCATGGCTTTGTCTCAATATTGATACCAGGTCCCCTTATTATATGTATGCAAATGCAATAAATGATACTAAGTGTTTCAGAGGCATCAGTCAGTTTTCAAGAATCTCTTGGGTTTCACATAAAATTTTAATCTGTTGTACATAGTTGTGCAGAAAAATAGATACAATATATTTGATTTGGTTTGACTGAACTGCAGTTTCATTCTTGACTCTTCATCTTTGATCTCCATTACAGAATAAATTTGACTTTCTCTGTAGTACATTTGGTGTAGAACTGTAATCATGCTTCTCCCCAGAGCTGACCACCTGTGGTTGATTAGTAATTATGGGTAGGTGGTTTGTCATGCCTTGAGGTTGTTGATTAATGCTAACCAGATCCGTAAGTAATGAGCATTTTTGTTTCAAAAGTGCAGAAGTTAGTGCTGTGGAGTGTAATTTGTATTTTTGCATTGCTCACATTAAAGAGCTTTCTTCCCCTCCTCCCCCTCAGTTTGTAAAGATAAAGTGGGGTTTAAATCTTTCTGTTTAAATGTACCAGCTGTTGAAAATCTTGAGGGGGTCTCTAACAAATGCTTCACTCCTGCAGCTCAAAGGGTTATAATATTGTTCTCCAAAGAGCAACTCGTATTATGCGTTGGATTTGCTCCAGTGTGTGGGCTAAGAGTCTTTCAGAGAGCTAGAGGTTCTGGGCAGACTCTGATACTCAAAACTTTCCCACCCACACTCAGGTACCACATCCTTGTACTTCATGTGCCAGCAGCATGAAGTTAATGGTTCATCAGCACCTACTGGTCGGGCAGGCACAGCTGGGAGGAAGTGCTGTGCCTGCAGCATCTCATTTCTTTTTAGGTTGCTGGTCATCATAGGTAAACATATCTGCAGGACATATCTTGTGTTCATTTCCTGCAAGCTGACTTGGAAGGAATGCATGTTCTCTTTGATGTCAAGGGCACTTCCCTTTCCTTTGCTACTCCATTTCAGAGGAACATTTATTTTATGTAAAAGTTGTATTGTGACTCCTGCAATGTTTTGAATTTTCTTCTTCCCACATAATTGTTCAGATTTCTCTGTGTGATTTGTTTTTGTTTTTTTTTCCTTTGCCACGATTAGAGGACTTGCACCTAACATTGTTCAGGAGTGTGTTAAACATAATTTCAATATTTGTTCTGCAGAGGCCTTCACCACGAAGAAGTAACAGCCCCGACAAATTTAAACGTCCCACTCCTCCTCCTTCTCCAAACACGCAGACCCCAGTGCAGCCACCTCCGCCACCACCTCCACCACCTGTGCAACCTCCGGGCCAACCCGCGGCATCGCAGGCAGCCAATTTTCAGCATTCAGTGCATCCCTCCTCTCAGCCTTAGTGCATGTGCTCTGCAGTCTCTATGTCAGAAGTGGACTCATAACACGGAGCAGTTTACTAAAAAGCCAAAGGCTTACTTGGCATATTTGGATTTGACTTATTTGCACTGAGGTTATATAGGCTTCACTGTTAATTGTGTTGTAAACATTTGTATAAAATGCAGCCAGTGTTGTGGGTCTACAACACTAACTTAACCAAGTTTTCCATCAGTGTTTACTTGAACTACATGTATGTCCATTCTCTGGCTGGAACATTTGCTACTCTGTTTGGTAATACGGCATTATGTCGTTTTGCTTGGCTCCAAAGCTTCATTTTCCTGGCTTTTAGGTTTCTAAAATTAAAGGGATACCTTTTTATATTTTTTCATGACAATTTGCAGAAAGTGAAAGGCATGATGGGCTACATGATAAATTCTGAAATATTACAGTGTTTACCGAGGTTACGGAAGATCAGCACTATGTTTCAGTCATTTAAAATATCAGCTTCTAGTGCAAAAGTGAGTCAGACACCCTAATCAGTGCCCAAGACACAAAATCTCTGGAATTACATAGTAAATAAGCTTAATTCACAGAGGACACATCCATATTTCTCCTGTTTAAAAGCACCTCAAACGTATGGTACAGTCAGACCTTTACACTGAGGGAACTGGCTTGTTGGAGTCTGTGGAATGTACAATTTGTGGACCTTAAGATTTGATGATGTCACTTGACATTTCTGTTAACCTGTAAGCTGCCCATACCGTGTGCCCTGTCACAGTGACTGTCGGGAAGTGTGGTCCTGCCCACAGGTTACTGAGAGCTGATTCAAGTCTGTGCTCTTGGATTTTTTTTGCTGCAGAAGGCGATGTGATTGTAGAGAACAACTGATGATAATTTCTTTATTGTTGAAATATATTCATTGTGATTCCCCTGAAGCAAAGTTTGAACAGGTATTTTAAATGTTCAGAAGTCTGTTAGAAAATGAGACGAGCGTAGAGGAATATATTGGCGTCATAGCCAAAACTGTGTATTGCTTGGTAGAAACAGAGTACAAGAAAGTAGCACAACATGGCACTAATGAATGCTTATTTAGCAGCCTAAGCCGGTACAATGTATAAAGAAATGTATTCTGAATACATTCTTTCCATTCATTTAGCACAAATAAATTGGTTTCACTTTGCAGTGGAACAAAGTGTCACTTCTTGATCTGACATCCTACTTGGTTACATTTTTCCTGAGGTTCCTGTTGAGTACTGGGGTTTATATATTATTGATAATTTTAAATGGTTTACCTCATATATATGGATATGTGGGCCATGGAAAATGACAAGAGAATGTTTATTTTATGAGACTATGTATCTCACTATAATCAGAGCAGAACATGAGTAATTTATCTTTTGTTTACAAAAGTTTGTTTGACATGCCTAATGCTTTATTAAGGACATTTTTAAGAAGGAAGTACAGCATTCTGGTAGTATACTAACACTTGTACATATGTTGTCGTGTTTGCCGCTCACCTATTCAGTCAGCATTGCAAACTGAAAATCTTTATGAAAACAGTGCTCTAAATCAAAGTCGTAGGTTAAAATGATGTTGTAAAATGTTCCGCTTAAGGCAAAATTAGAATTTCTTCACTGTAGCTATGTAGTTTCAGCTCTGAGAGAATTTAGAGAAATGCATATATAGCCTATTACACTTCTTAAACCAATATGGGATCAAGTGCATTATCAAATTACATTACGTTAATTATGGTGATTCTCCAGTCAAGTGATTCTCAAGATTGTGGCAAACCTAAAATTTGACCACTGCTTCCATCTGAAAACAATTTACCATAGAGGAAACTCAGCTCTGGGCATTATAATTAAACAGAGCTCCTGAATCAGCGATAAGATTGCGTGGGAGAAAGTGACAGGTAGTCCGAGGTGGGACTAAGGTCAAGACAGGATCTGCTTAGTTTGATGCTTGTCCTTTTGTAAACATAAGACGAAGAAAAAAATATATTCTTTATTAAGTAGGATTCCAGCTCAAGTATCCCAGAATTTGAAAAGGTGCCCTCCTTTCTTTCTGAAGTGCTTTGAGATCCTTGGATGTACAGCTCTGCAGAGGGCAATCTCATGGTGGTGGTAGCACAAATGTGGGTGGAAAGGGAAGAACCTTTGGTGGTGTTTTAAGATCTCAAAATGGAAAATTGTCTAGAATAATTTACATTTGAAGCATATTCCAAAACTGAATTTGTGTAACCCAAGTTCAGCTGCTATTATAAAGTGTCTTAGAGAACTCTCCTTACTGTTCCAGTAGGACTGTTACCAGAAGAAAGTAAAGAACTGACAAATGTATACTAAACCTTGAAAGTGTAAAAAGGCGCTAAATTGGCCTTATCGAGCTAAGAACTAAGAACGTTGAACAAACATTTGCTTGCAATCAGAAGTGTTGAATTTTATTTGTAGACTTTTTGAATAAGATGAGAAATTGTGCACAACCATCTCCTAATAAATGTAAATGGATTTTCAGTTTTCCTTGTGAATTATAGTCATGAATTCTGCAGCTGTGATTTTATCAGGTCTGTGGACTGGAGAAACTCACTTGACAGTGAGGTCCAGCTCCCTAAGAGGGCGTAAGTGCTTTGTTTCTCTCAGAAGCACCTGGGTGGTTTTCTGGCATCCTTTCCATCACTAATACCTCACAGTTGCACACTGCATTGTCACTATTTGTGTAAGGCCACAGAAGCAATTTTAAGCTGTGTGGAGCATTTTGTGAGCGTACCCCTTTACGGCTAAAGATGAAAAAAAAATAAAATCTACTTCTCAGCTGTTTCAGCAGTGCTTTTCTCTCTGACAATCAAGCAGCTTTCTTTTTGTATTTTCTCTCAAGGGATCTGGCTTGGACACTGGAGTGCAGCTGATGTAGAGCATTAAGAGTTTATTTTATCCACGATTTGTTCCACAGAAGTTCTTTTGAAGAAGAGGTGGGACTGTTGAGAGGTAGTCTTCAGCTAAAAGCCAGAAAAGACTTTAAATTACGTGTACTCTTCTGAGAACATATTCCCAAGGGCAGAAAGTACATCAGAGGTTTTTCCACAAAGTGTTGGTGATTTTCTGTTGGCAATTGTTGTACTGGAGCTGAGCAGAACAGGATTCCTTTCTTGTTAAAATGTTTTCATTTAGGAATCCAGCTGCCTGGGTGGAATCCCTGTGCACTTCAGCTGAATGAAAAATGCAGTCTTGGAAGCAGTGAAAATGGGAAAGCTTCCTGGGATCTGCTGACAGGAGAGTATATGGACTCTGTATATTCAGTTAAATAAGTGGGAACTGGTCATGGAGACAAATAAAAGAGCCTTAAATAGTTTGTTGGTCAAAGAAACACAGTCTCTCATCCTCGGTATTGATTATTGCTTGCTAAGAGGATGCAGCCAGGGATATTTAATTGAGTTTTACAGTGTTTTTTCTGATCCTAATGCTTAGTTTTACAAGCAGTACAAATTCTAATACTGTTCAACTCTTTCTGATGTTTCCTTTTTTTCAGTCATGGCAGTCTATTTCTTTTTGATCCTTGGGAGTCTACAGAGCATGGACTATGCAGAACATATTTCTCCATTTCAAGCCATCTCATAAGAAACCAGAAGGTTTATGAGTGTAAGCTGTAAAATCGTAATACATGCATATGTTACCACAACCTCCTTGAGAGGAAAGATCTCTCCTCTTGAAGAGAGAGCAAACAGAGCTCATAAATACCAAATGGACTGTATGCATAGAGACAATCTGGTTTCCTCAGTTCCCTGAGGAGCTGAATTCCTCTCCCAGCCTTTTTTTTTTTTTTTTTTTGATCAAGGTTCTTAAAATTTTAAATTATTTTAAATTCCATGTCTCTCTATAATAAGTACTCAGGATACCTTTATGTTAATTTTGGCTAGCAACCATTAGTCCCAGTCCAAGCAGAGTTTGAGTCATTGCCACTGTGTAGACAGGAGGAAGTCACTGAATATGCCAGACTGTGGCCTTTACCATGCAGTTAAAGTGGGAGTGTGTGCTCATATAATGATTTATTTTTCTAAGCAGCTGGTTTTGGATTTTAGGTGTATTCTGAAGAGGAGATAAACTGTGGAGTTTGGCGCTGCATTACAGACAGCTGCTGCTACTTTAGGAAGAAGAGTGCTTGTGCCTGTTCCACTAGTTGGGCTCCAAAGAAAATTTCTACCTCATCTTTCCACTGGGATGATGTGGCTGCAGGGTCAGCAGAAATGTCACAGCTGGGTTAGGTTTGGTTCTGCATGCATTACCTGGATGGGAGTCTTTCCTCACTGGAATGGGGCTCCAGGGGTTATAAAGCTTTTGTAGAGGAGGAGTGAAGAGTTAGGACAGGTGATTGAGGGTTTGAGTTTGTGTCCCTGTAGTAAATTGCTGCTCAGAGTGCTCTTTGTCTAGGCCTGGGGATTGCATGTATTAAAACTATTTTTGGGGAGGCTTTTTTTCTTTTTTGTGATTTCCTTTGAAAAAATGCTGTGTTGCAGTTCTTTAAGTTTCTGTCATTGGTATCTAATTGAAAAACAACAAGTCACAAAAAGCAATTCCCCTTTCCACAGAAATACTGGAAGTAGTCTTCTATGTGCAAAGGTGGGTTTTCTCATGATAAAACTTAATGCTGTATCTATAAATGGAGATGTTTTATTCTAGTGGTTAAACCTAAGCTGTCCAAGGCACTTTAGTTTGTGATTGCTGACTTTTGTTTTGGCAGGTGTTTCAGATGAAATCTAAGCCTCCTGTGGAGGAAGAAAAAATCACCTGACAGCTGTAGACTGTTCCTTTCCTGCAGAAATACAGCAATTTCCTCAAATGCAAGGTGAAAAAGCATCCTTGAGCTTTTCTGAAGCTTGTATTTAATTTCAGTACCTTGGTGATTGCTCTTGTATGTTTAGAGAATCAGTGAAGCCTCGTTATAGGTTGGTTGGGTGTCTAGCTGGTTGTTCCTATGTTTTTCTGATCCCAGTGAAGGAAACCTGTTGGAATTTGGATCAAACAATGGCCAAAGTGCAGATTTGTTGAGCATGAATCCAAGTGGTGACTTTAAGAACATTACATTGTGTTGGTGTGGATCAGAGCTTATTGTAAGAACCTCAGATCTAAAGAAGTTTGGTTTTTTTAGCAGGTTTCAATTTATTCCTGTACTAGCTGTATTACTGCTTTTTTGTATATCTCAAGGTGTTTACATATACTTGTAATTGTTACAATGTGTCTGTAATCAAGCTCATCTGTGCCTTCATGCAGACTTCCAATAAACACTTGATTTTTTTTTGTATTTACTTGTACGGAAGACTACTGGGTGGATGTATATTTCCTTCTCTGTCAGCCTGTCATCACTGGGAAAAAAGAGGAAGAAAAATGAGAACTAGGGGTCGGAGAAAGATAGATATATGTTTGTCTTTGTTTTTGCTGTCTTTGATTCTAGTTGGTCCATTCCTTGTGTTAAATGTTTGAGTGTGTAACCTGGGGAATAACCTGTTCACATAATAAAGTTTGCATAGGAGGTGCTCTTCACTTGGCATTAGGTGGATATTCAAAGTACAATGCATGCTTGACTCCATCAGTTTTGCTTGTCTTGGGAGAATCTGGCTATATTTCCTGAGTTATTATTGTGGGGAAATTCCAGAGTACCTTTCTGGATTAAACATGTCTGCTTAACTTCTCACAGCTGCCTTCCATTAGAGCTCAGGCTTTTTCTTCTTCTTCTTCTTCTTTTTTTTTTTTTTTTTTTTTTTTTTTTTGCCACAGCAAAAGCAGTGGCAGTGTTTTTTGTCTTGGTTGACCTCTACCTTGAGGGTTCTTTTCCTTGGAAGGGTGGAGTAGAATAGGAAAATAATAGAGTACAATCTTTTTACCATTTTTTCTCAGTTCAGAGGAACAGAGACGTATGTTTGTACAAAGTTATAGAAAAACATCCGTGTTCTGAGTCAAAAGCCGTACATGGCAGGACAGCTATTTCTTTAATCTGATGTCAACTGTGAGAAGGAGAGAAGGCAAAAAAATGTTTCCTTGCCACACCTAAGGGGTGTGCTGTATATTCCGTAGCTCAGAAAAAGAGTGCTTTTGCTATTCCTTTGTAGTAGTAAAAGTCATGGTATCAGGTGCTCTTTTCCAGCTTTTCTTGATTGTCCTGTAATCACACCTGATTGTTCAATGAAGTCATTCTATGATTGATGGATTCAGTTATTTTCTAATGAAGATCTGTCTTAAGAATCCACCATAGTTTTTGCTGTTTTGACATATTTTTTTTACTAACACTTAATCAGTTATTATACTTAATGATTTTAGACTATGAGCCAGTTGTAAACTTTAGATTGTATGTATTTGTGTAAATTCTGTGAGTGCTTTGTTGTGCCATCCCTTTTGATGTTTCTGATTTTGCCACTTCTTTATTGTGTGCATTCATTCATCAGCATGGAGGTGTCACCTGTGCATACTCAGTAGCTTGTCTAAGTATTACTTGCTGTGTCTGGCTATTTTGCTAGGATTCTGGATTTAGATCTAAATGTCTCAGAGGTACTTAAACTTGTGCTTATCCTGTATTCATTGTCTTGAGTGTTGCTAAACTTGTTGGTTGAATCCACTTGTGTCTGTCTTGTTCAGCTGCTGCTCTGGGCTCTCTGTGACTGCTGCTCCACTCAGGTCAGCAATGGGAAGCTGCTCTTCCATTCTGTCCAGTAAAATCCTTGTGTTCTCATGGCTGCAGATTCCTGGGTGCCAGGCCATGGGTGTATCTCATCAAATGCCATCCTAGCTGATCCCTGTTAGTCTGTTCTTGGAACATAGGCACTGTGTCTTGAAAGGCCTTTATTCTCCTCATGCCCCTGCTGCAAATGCTGAGCAAGAAGTTGTTCTGCCTGTTCCTGACTGCCACAGCTGGTGGGTCTGTGGACTGGGGGAATGCTCTTTGTGCATGTCCTTTGTTTTCTGAAATTTGTCTGAACAGAAATGAGACACTTGAGCGCTTCCAGCATGGCAGAAAAAAGGGGAAGATGTTGCTGGTTTAAGTTCAGGTTGCCTCATCCAGGTGATCACCCCTTTAGATGGTTCTTTTTTATTTCTTCCAGTGCTTGTACTCCTTTATAAAGGAAAGCATATAAAGGGGTTAACTTAGAAATCCTGGTAAACTGCTGAGAGTGAGAGAAAGAATGATGCATTGCACAGCAAGCAATTTTAATAAGCCTAATCCCTCTTGAATGTAAAGGTGCTGGCTTGGATATCAGTCTGTTTCACATGCTTCTGAGACTATTCCCTACCTTTCAAAGTGCACAGCACAGCCATCCTGCAGAAGCAAGAAGAGGTTGAGGTCAGTCCTGCATTTCCCAGATGGAGACTGAAGGTATGTATAAAGACTGTTAGTTCACTTGGATGCAGAAAACAGTAAATACAATTGGAAGGTCTGAGATGGGAACCTTGAGGCTTTCAAGCTTCAGGGCTGTTGATGAGAGTCATCTGTGTTCCAAATTCTGTATATCAGTGAAAATGCTCTACACCATGTCCCAGACTTTTTTTCTGTTAAGCCTTGAACATAGCCTGGCTTGTGAATTTAATGAAACCAGAACAGTGATCTGTGGGAGTCTCAAGTATCTGTGGTGTGACCATCTGGCATTTTTGGGGCTGAATATAAGAAGTGTATGCTGCTGCCTCCTTTTTCCCTCAGTCCCTATTGTCACACTGGCTTCCCTCCTGTCACTGAAGGCCCCCTCAATCTCAAAAGTGTGAAAATGCAGCGTTGTGAGCTGGGCTCTTGCCATTCTGGATCTGAGTGCTTTTTGACAGTGCTGAATGAAACAGGGTGGACTTTTGTAGTGAATTTTAACACTATCTTGGCTGTCAATAGCAAATATTAAATGTAGAAGAGGCCAAAAATAAATGCTTCTATCTTTCTGCCTTGAGATGGGAATTTCAGATCTGCTGTGACTTTTTTTTTCCGTACTTCCTAAAAATTGGCCTGATTTTTCTGTACCTCTTCAACATTGCCAGCTACTTCTGCTTATTTTCTAACAGGGGAAATAATGAAGGCTAATAACGTGAAGCAATTTTGCAGTTCAGCTGTGATTGGTACCTGACTTTCTTTGGAATATGCAGATTGCTCATCTGCATCACCAAATTAGGCCAGTCAGTTTGGATCACTTGTATGTGAATTTTTGCAGTTGTTTTGATACAAAAAACATTGGATGATTTTTGGAAAGATACAAAGCTATTGGAAGTGTCCAAGGCAGGGATGTGAAGGTGGTGAGGATCCTAGAGGGGAAGCCATGCCAGGAGCAGGGCTCAAGTTGCTTGGTCTGTTGTGCCTGGACAGGAGGAGACTGAGGGGAGACCTCAGTGCAGCCACAACTCCCTCGTGAGGGGGAGAGGAGGGGCAGGCCCTGATCTCTGCTCTGTGCTGACAGTGACAGGAGCCGAGGGAATGGCCTCAAGCTGTGCCAGAGGAGGCTGAGGTTGGATATCAGGGAAAGGCTCTTCCCCCAGAGGGTGTCTGGGCAGTGGAACAGGCTCCCCAAGGCAGTGGTCACAGCCCTGAGCCTGACAGAGCTCAAGGAGCATGTGGACAATGCTCTTGGGCACATGGTGTGATTTCTGGGGTGTCTTGTGCAGGGCCGAGAGTAGGACTTGATGATCCTTGTGGGTCCCTTCCAACTCAGAAAATCCTGTGATTCTAATTTATTTCATTTTTTTTCATAACTGCCCTCTGGGTGTTCTTCCCCTTTCCGAGTACCTGCGTGCCCTGGGGCTGTGGCACCGTGCTCAGCTGCCCCCAGGTGGGTCTAACGCTGTGGGATCTGTGGGGGGAGCAGTGCAATGGGGCTTTCCTCCATCCCCCCGTGGAGCTGAGTAGGGATGAGGTGCAAACTGGGTGGACTTGGCAGTAGAGAAATTAAAGTTCCCAAGTATGATGAAATCCCCAGCTACAGTGGTATGTAATTGGAAAATCTATATTTCCACAGAAACTGTAGCTAGAAATGAGTTTCTGCAGATGAATGATTAAAGTGATTAAGGCTTTTACAATTAATGTACTTTGTGTTGCTTTTGGTCATCGGGACATAGTTCTGTATAATTTTAAAATTGTTTAGTTACTTTCCCTGCACACAGATTTTTATACAGCAGACTTAGAAACCAGTGAGTGTTGTAAGTTTTATTTAAATTATTTTCTTGGGCTTTCTGTCCAAAACAAGTGTTAGCTGTGACAACATACCAATGAGTTAAACCTGTTAAAAATTACTGCATTCCTCACACTATTAAAGAACTCTAGGATTAGTCTGGTTGTTTCCTTGAGTATTAATTAAATACATTTTTTATGCTGTGAGTTTCTGAAGGTAACTGGGGGGTTTCAAGTTAACTCTTTAATATTTTAGAAAGATATTCAGTTTCTTTTAAAAAATGTTGTCTGGACTAAATCATCCCATACTATTACATATATATATTGATACCATGCAACTAAAATTATTTTTTAATTAAGAGGGAACCTATATTTTTAGATAAAACATTCCAAGGACTTCCCAGAGATGCTCCCAGGAATGCTGTGCCCTTGTTCTAGCAGCCTCCCTGATTTAAGGGACAATTTATTGCAAGAACAGTTTGTGTGAATCAAGATTGCATGATAAAGCTTTGGCTTCTCTTTTATGGTGTATTTTAGGAATCCACCTAACTGAAATGGTGGCTCTTTGCATTAAAATTTGTTAATTATAATTCCAGCTCAAATCTTGCCTAGATTCTTGGGAGCACATAGTCTCTTGACTGCTATAACCTTGCTAAGCTTGTCTGGAGCATAATCTTATTTTTTTTCTAGAGGGTTGTTTTTTTTTTCTCCCTTGGGAAATCTCCATGCATGTGCAAATGGGGTTAGAAATGACATTAATGTCCTACCAGTTGATTCAGATAATGAGATAAATCATTATGGCAATACTTGAAGACAGTTTGTGTTCACCAGAGGGATAACAAGGGTGGAGAGAACACAGTGAACAGAATATTTATCTTTGCATGGCCTAGAGTGAGGGGGACGTTCAGCTTGTTTTCCAACAGAAAAGCAGCCAGATTGCAGTCCTTGTGCTGCAGTTAAAGAGCTTGGGTTTTCCAAATACTTTCACTTTACTCAGTCATTACAGAGCTCTCACCCTGATTCTGAAACTATTTCTCAGTTTCATGTTTCTGTTAATCATAGAAAGGTTTCTGTTTTCCCGGGTTACTTCTTGGAAGACAACTTTAAAGGAAGCCAGGGTTATTTTTCCCCACAAAGTACTAATGTTTAATTGATTAGAGTCAGGATACCTCATGATAGTAAAAAAGTTTGCTCAAGATTTGTTAAAGATTTACAAGGTCAAGCCATTAAATGCTGAACAAACTACACTTAGAAGTGGTTGTGATAGTCTTTCAGGCTACAAAATTAACATCTTGAATAGTTTATACTGGCATGAAAATATATTTAATCCTCTTGCCTTCATTATTTAATTTGGGTGTTTCATTGGGGTGGTTGGGGTTTTTTTTTTTGGTGAGTTGTGGTTGTTTGGAGCTTTTTGGTAATATGCTGCCAGTTTTAATTTCTTACTACTTGCTTCTCTTACAAATCTTGTTGTTTGGTCCATACTGTATTTTAGCAATGTTGTAAAATCTTTCCTTTACCAGTACAGAACTACATTTTAAAGTTTTAACTTTAGTGGTACAAACATACTGTAATTTACAGATGAAAATTAACTTGAGAAGGTTCTACTGTTGTCTGCTGCTGACAGTGCAACTTCATACTCACACATGCTTTCCAGCTATTTCCTTTCTTCCAAATTCCTGGTTTAAAACCTGTTCTGAAAAAAAATAAAAAAGAGCTTGTAATGTTTCTAATTTTTAACAACACTGCTACTTCCATTTATGAATTGTCATATGATCTTTCTTAAAATTTATTATTGCGAGGAATCTGTTATGATGTGATTCAACAAACATCAGTCAACCTTTGGAAAGTTTTCCAAAACACTTGGATTTGTTGAGGACTGAAATTGGCACTTACCTAGACATTGTAGGTCAGCTGTTGTTCTTGTTCCCACAGATGAAATATCGACAGTGAAGTTGTTTTGGACTTAGAAGGGCAGACATGAGGACTGAGTTTGGTTGCAAATTCCAAATGGATGAGTGGGCTGTGAAATTAGCTATGACATCTACACCTTTTTGAAAATGTCACAGTGATTTCTAAAGTGAATGCTTCCTCCAAGCCTCAGATCTCAGAGTTCAATGAAAGGCACAGCAGCCTTATTCCCACAGGGACAGAAGGAGCCAGGGAACTGTTTTCCTGGCAGTTCTGCCCTCACGTTAAAGTCGCTCACATGGTGCTCAGGCTGCACTTTCTTCTTCCACAACAAATCCCCAAAAATAGAACAGACACTGAAAGCCTGACACTTGCTACAGCTTTCCAGTCCAAGTTGGCCTAAGGCTGAGGTGGGGGAAGTCTCAACAAAAGAGCAGGGATTCAGCAAGGACTTTCTTTGTTTGTTTTTCCCCTCCCAAGTGCTCTGCTCAGAGGCAGGGTTCCTGGCTGCTCCTCTCCTGTTTCCAGAGCAGTTGCATAATTACAGCACAACTTCAAAGATAGGTTAGCGGAAGCCATTAAGGGTGTTTTCCATCTCTGGACTGTAGAAACTTAAGGTGGTTTGTCAGCCTACCCTAAAGAAGAAAACCTCCCTTGGAGGAAAAGAATTATTTTCTGCAAATGCAGCTTTAATTCACTGTTGACATATTCAAATTTGCAATTCATCTTTTAAAATCTGTTTTATTTTAACTCTGTTAACTAGGTACATCTCCTCTAAGATTATTCTCCTTAGTGGTGGATATATAAAATATTATTAATGAAAAAACATTTCTGCAACTTGAAGCAATGGCATTTCCTATGAAAACCTTAACCTTGTGTTTAAGATGCCATCTTACTGCATATGAAGTCTGTGCCAGATGGATTCCTGGTCAAATTATAGTGACTTCCTTTAATGACCATATGGAGAGGTGGGAGAGGAGAAAACAGCAATAAGAAAATGGAAGAGGAAATTCAAGTGTTAGTTTGCACAAGTATTAACTGTATAGGAATGCTTTGTGTATTAAAAATAAATTGCAAGCCCTTGTAGAGATATTTAAAACAAACTTTCTCCAATGTTTCCATGTTTCTGAAATGCACAGATAAGTATCATGAAGTAAGGAAGGTTCTATTTTTTTTGGTCAAATGAACACTGTTTTCTTTGCCTCAAACACTCCCAAATCATTTTAATATCCTTGCAGATGCTATGCCTCTTTTGAGGGACTTTCCATTACCTGAAAGTAATCCCCATGAGTCACTGGAGGAATAACTTTCTCTGAGGCAGGCTCATTGCTAAGAGAAGAATCTGAAAAGCTCACTCCAAGCCCTGCCTTAACCCCCCAAAAATCCCACCCCATTGCTGAGCCTTGGCCTTCGGTCTCATGTCACTCTCTGACTTGTGCAGTCCCACAGTTCGAGGCAGGACTGCTTCCTCTCAGGAAGCACCCTGAATTCCTGCTGAAAGTGGTCAGTATTTGTCTTTAATACATGAGTTAGCTTGGGGAGGAAACCAACCCACCAGATATAACAACAGTAGCTTCTCCAAAGCTTTGTGAATCCAAGGTGGAGGCTTTACTCTGTATATTAGGTGATTGCTAACCAAAAAGCAAAAGCTTTTCAGGTTCAGCTGTTTTAAGGGGCAAGAGGATCAAAGCAACCCCCAGCCAGAAATTGTCCAAATGACTTTAAACTGGACATGAACGTGCTACAGGATTTTTAAAGCATACCTGTCTGTGCCTGCTAGAGTGAGCCACTTGCAAGATCTCCAGTGGCATTGTCTGAATGCCATCTAAATCACTTGGGGCTCTACTTATGTGTGTGAGAGCACTGGGTTTTCTGAGATTGAAGTCACTGGGCTGGTAGTTCAGCCTCTCTCTTTGGCTCTCGCTGTCCTCGGGGGTTTTTTAGCCTGGAGAAAAGGAGGCTCAGGGAAGACCTCATTGCTCTGAACTTCCTGAAAGGAGGCTGTAGCCAGGAGGGGGTCAGCCTCTTCTCCCAGGCAGCCAGTGATAGGATGAGGGGACATAGACTCAAGCTGTGCCAGGGCAGATCCAGGCTGGATATCAGGAGGAATTCCTACCCTGAAATGATGGTTAAGCACTGGAACCCTGGGCTGCCCAGGGATGTGGTAGAGTTGCCATCCATGGAAGTGCTCAAAAACGACTGGATGTGGCACTTAGTGCTGTGGTTTGGTTATGATGGTGTTTGGTCAAAGCTTGGACTCAGCTGTGGAATTCTTTTCCAGCATTAATGATTTCATGATTCCAAGGTGGGATTGCATGGATTGAAACACACTGGTAGGAATTTGCCATTTGATGTCTTGCTCAGATGTGTGATGCACAGACTTTTTCATCCACTGTTTCTGAGCCCAGGAATTCTGCAGGTGAAAGGAAACCAGTGCACAATAGATGCACTTTGCAGAAGAGGTGCGCTCTCCTTGCCTTATACATATTTTCAGCCTGTTGTACCAGGAAGCCTTTCAAGCATCTTGTGTGAAATAAGCATAACACCAACTGTCCAAGGCTCAAATGATGTAAAGAAGCTCTTTCTGCCTGGTTCAAATGTTGCATTAATGTTTCTAAATATTGACAGCAGTTATGAAGAGCTGTTCATCCTAATGACTATGGTGCTCCTGCATGACTCCAGCTGCTGCTAGCAGGATACATCTGATGCCTGACTTGTGCTCAACAGCAGGTGCTCTGTTAAAATGCCACGGCTGTGTTGTGTAAGGAGCATTATTTGTGACAAGTTTCTGGAGTCTTCCTCAAATACAGAAAAAGCCACAGACAGTGGCAATCAAAAGTAAATCCTGATGCTCACAAAAGGGTAGAGCAGTTCTGTAGGGCCTTGTACATGACCTGCTGTGTAGTAGATGTGTGGCCTTAGAAGTGTCCCATGAGAATAAGGAGCCTTCCTTGTCCTGTTTTCAGGTCAGGGATGTAACACATTTACCTACTGAACATTCAGTTTTCTAATTTTTCTAGTTGTTCCATTACTTGCTGTAATGATCATTAGGCAAGCTGGAATACTTCCCTTTGAAGTAGATTGCAAGGGTTTTGAAGATAGATCTTGTTACTTAAGGCAGCTGATGGAGGCTGTATGTCAGAGTTGAAAGCCCCTCTAGGTTCAGCTATTACCCTGAGGTCTGGAACCATCCCAAATGCTGACCCTGCACAACTCTGCCTCTGCATCAGCACAGGAGCACAGCATTGACACTTGGGCTGCAAACCTACTGTAATACAGCATTCCAAGCCTTTCTTCTGGCAGTCTTTGCCATAAGCTCTTTAAGGAGCAGAGCCCAAAAACCAAAGGAAGTTTAACATAGGTACAGTTAAACATTTATATCTGGTTTACAGAGGAGTTCCCAAGTTGTTTCAGTGAAGACACAGATTTTTGTGTTCATGCTTTTTTGGTAAGGAAGCACTAATAATCAGTAAACAGACAATGGTTTCCAGTTCTCTTCACAGTCACTGGGGAGATGATTCACATGAACTTGGAGAGAGTATCACGTTGCAATGGTAGGACACACTGGATGTGTTTACATTGTAGTTGTCAGAGCAAGCAGGTTTTCAGCTAATTTATCGATGGTAAATTGTCCAAGCTCTTTGCAAATGCAATGAGTTTCCCAAACCTTGAGACAGAGGGTCCAGCACAGCACAGTGTTTATTGTGCAGAATAAAATGATTGACAACTCAGAGGCACAGCAAGCATTAGCAAGGGGAGGACAGGAATAAGCAGGAAAGCATGGTATGAAAGCCAGGATTTGTGAGTGGCAGAACAATGCCCCACACCTGCCCAGCACAGGCTGTTTCCTGTATTGTCACATGTGAGGCACTGCAGAGGCTCAAGGAACGTGTCTGCACAGCCTCTCCTTGCCTGTTCTTTGCAAACCATGGTAAGGAAAAGAGCTGAGCCTGGAAGCTGCAGTCCCTTGGCAAACTTGCTTCTCATCTTGAGAGTTTAGATGGCAAAAGTGTGATGCCGACAGCAGGAGATCAACTTTTCATTGGTTAATGCTTCTCTTTGGATGCAGAAACCCACTTGCAAACTATTTTTTCAGGAATTGGTTATGATTGAGCGCTGTTGTGGGCCTGGGTGTGGATGCAAAGCTTGTCTGTCATTGCTGAGTAACTCTGCATGTGTCTGCACTAAATGCAGACTAAGGGTGTTTACAGTGGACAAATCTATATTTAGACAAGCCCTGGGTGTCAGCTTGACATCAGCTTAAAATAACCTTCTCCTGTTGTGGAATCTTGCTTTCCTTTTTGTCTCTCCAATCACCAAGTTTGTTTTGGCAGTCAAAATTAAAGGACATGTGTTCTTTTGGAGCTCTTTACAGACATTTGGAGTGATTAATTGTGAACTGTTTTAGCATGTGCTCTACTGCCAACAGATCAATGCGTGAGAGTAACCAGAAAAATGGAGTTTGATTTGGGGTCGTGGTCTCAGCCTGTGAGGACCCAACACTAGGGTAAGGGCAGCATTAGAAATAATACTACCTCTGAAGTGGCAGGACTGCTTATACAGAAAAAAACTAACAGCATTTGCATTGAAAGGAGATAGCAGTGAGATGAGTTTAGGTTTGTGGCTGTTTCATATGCTGCTATTATTCTCTCCACTTAATTGATGGAAAATAAAAGCCTTCCTTGATACTTTAATATGGTTAAATAAGAGAGGGAAATGCTAACTCAGGTCTATTAAATTAACTTAGTGCTCAAGCAAGATGAAAAGAGCATGTCTGTACTCTGCAGAGTCTCACAGGAATGCATTGTGCTGCTTCCTGCCCTGGTAAATGTGTGCCATTAAACTTCAGTACCCTCTGTTGGCAAGAAACAGATGAATTTTCCACAGGGAATAAGCAAACACTGCTTCTGAGGAGGCATCTCCAGGACTGCTGCTCTGCCTGGTGACCACCTCAACAGAAATACTTTCCTTTCCTTTGTTGAGATTGCAAATGTGGGCCAAACGTGGACTTCAGGTCAACAGCAAAAAGATGTCAGTCTTTTTTTGTATAGTCTTTACAAAGACTAAAAGCTACCCATGGGGGGAGAACTGAGGGTTTCTGGAGCATCTGACTGTCACAGAAGTGAATGGTCCTCGTCATGTGCTCAACAGGGAGAAGCTGGAGATAATCCTGTGTGAAACAAATGAGTTGTTATTTTCTTACAGGATGTTCTTTAGTGCCTTTCAGCCACCTCACCCGTGCCCTCTGCCACAGCTCTGATTACTGCAGCCTTCACTGGACTTTGGGACGTTCTGGGATTTCTCTTCTTCCTGATCACAATGCTTTTCAGTAGTAATAAGAATCCAGTTCTCTTATTTTCTGTCCATCCACTGCTGAAATTGAAAATATGTTTCACCATTTTTGATATCCTTCCATAGAGGTTATTCTAGCCCATTAAAACATGAAGCTAATACAAAATAGAACTCAGAAAAGAGATCTGATATTCTGGATTAAGAACAAAAAAGCAGAGATAGCATAAACTAGTCTGCTTCCTTCTAGTTAAACAAGCACTTTGTTGCCCTAAATACAATAGCTCAGAAAGGGGTGTGACAGGGAAAAGGAAACAGAGTCATTTTCTGAAAAAATTATTTATTTTTGTATTGTGATTTCTTTAACATGCTGGTATTTTTGCTGTCATCTGGTTCTCTAATGTAACCATACATACTAATATATACAAGATCTGCTGCTATATGAGACAGCTCTGACTCTTGCCTTTCTCTGTAAGGAATCTTCTGATCTCTAAAGAAGATGGAATCTTTTTCCTAAAACAGTGAGTGCTTTCTTGAGCTGTCCCAGTATGACAATGCACCATCTTAAATGGGGATTAGCTTTACAGTGAGGGGCATGGAACAGGATCAGGAAAGGGAAGTTGGGGTTGCACAACAGAAAATTTGTACCTCTGTAAAAATAGCATTTGTGGTTTGTACTGGCATTGATCTCTGTGAATTTATGGCAAACCTGAAGGTCACGAGGGACCTATGCCATAATAAAAATATACTGCTAGATATTTCTTGAAAGAAAATAGAAACGATAAATCCCTTTGCCTAGAGATACAGGGCTAATTTTATTTCCATTTTACACTCTTAGCAGATGTGATTCGTGCTGTCAGCATTTACTTACCATTACGTGGTTCACTTTTGTATTTTAGTTGAGTTAAAGTGTATGTGATTTTTTAAATGGCCTCAAAATAATGTGATTTTCCCTGATGTTCTAAATATGGAAAACTTCATTATTTGCCAAACCCAGATAGTTCCTTTATCAGTTTAGGGAATGCAAATATATGCAACAGATTCAGAAGATTGTGTTATGTAAAAATAGTCACAGTTCCTTTGTTTGTTACAACAAACTTTTACTAAGAAACTCAGACAGTACCTCAGACACCTTCAAAAAACACTCCTTGCAGCTGCATTGGTTGTTTGTGTTGTGTAGCAAGAGCACTGAAGTGATAAGCAAGTTAAAATCACTTTGATTAGAGAGCTTTTTCCTCATTTGGTAATACCTTCATGAGGACATACAGGACATACAGGTGATGTCCTCATTACTTAAAAACCTTAAAAACCTCATTACTTAAGAGCCTAAAAAAACCCTCATTCAGTCATGTAAAAGTAAAGAAACAAAAAAGAAGAAAATACAGACTGCAGTTTTTTTAAAGCTAGATGACTGTTGCTTTTCTTTCGTTACAAGNTTCGTTACAAGCAGTTTTTTTAAAGCTAGATGACTGTTGCTTTTCTTTCGTTACAAGCTGTGCAGAAGGTTTGCATGTGATGTTTATTTTGCACATATGGAGACTTGAAGACTAACATGGAAAACTGATTTACAAAGCAGCATTTGAATCATAGGGTGGTTTTAACTGGAGAAGACCTTGTAGATCATCCAGTTCCAGCTCCCCTGCTATGGGCAGGACAGCTTCCACTACACCAGGTTGCTCAGGGCTCCATCCAGACTGACCTCGAACACTTCCAGGGATGAGGCATCTACAACTTCCAAGGGCAGCCTGTGCCAGGGCCTCACCACCCTCACACTAAAGCCTTTTTCCTAATATCTATTATACACCTCCAGTCTTTCAGTTTAAAGTCATTCCCCCTTTTCTTGTCACCACAAGCTCCTGTACAAAGTTCCTCTCCATCTCTCTCTTGTGTGCAGCTGAGCAGCATGGTTAGACTGGGGGCACAGTTCATCTGAACACAGACTTCAGGCCTTGCCCATATTATGGGACCTCTGCAGAAGATGGTGGTGTGGAAACCTTGGATTTAATGTTATCAGTGACAGCCAGACTGGGGGAGGGACAATTCTGCTACTGTATCTGCATCTTCCCAGACAAAGTAGGCAATATTCCCTGTCAGCATAGCTGTGATGGCACCAGGGAGCTTTGTGCTACTTTATTGGCATCTCCTAGGAAACGTGTTCTTTGCAGCTGAAACAGTCTTGTTCCCTTTCACACAAATCTGAGAGAAGGTGTAGTGACCCTGCTTAATGTGGTCAAATAGCACTTGACAAGCCTCATGCTTCTCACCTCTCACATGAAGGGTTAATTTATAACTCCAGGAGCGTTGTCTTCTGTGGCTGCTGAAGACAAATGAGTGTTCTTTAGACTCTGTGAGTGCATCAATATTTAATATGTCTGCTTAAATTAAACTCCAGTAAAACTACTGATTGTTCTCCTCACCTTGTTCTCCCTTCAATCATTAATGGACACTTTCCACAAGCAAGTTAACCAAACATCTAAGATGGACTTTGCACATATTAGCCTTACCCTTTCATTCCAGACTCTCTCCTGCTATGCTGATTGTGTAAGGACTGCAAAAATACAAAAGGATGCTCCCCAGCCTGGACCACAGTTTAAAGGATAATAGTTGATCAAATATTTAGAATTCAGTTATGTTTTGAGATTTTCCTCCATTGCAGAATCTGGACCTTCTTTAAAATCAAAGAAACAAAAAAACTCCAACCAAAACACCCCAAACCTGCTGCCTCTTTATCCAGGGTGATAATCCTTTTGATTTAGGGTTTTCAGGACCAGCTACATTCCTTGCTGGGAAGGACCCCTTCCAAGATGGCTGTTTGAAGACCCTCTAGTTATCCTTTCTGCACCTTCCTTCAGGAGCTGCTGCTAGTGCACTGTGAGGTAGAGAACATTCCTCGATCATCTGTTCACTGGTACAGCTGTGAGTGACCCAGAACAGACATCCTGCAACCATGGTGTACCAGAAATCAGGTGAATTTTTAACTAGGTGCTGCTCTCATCCCTGGTCATGCTTTACAAGTACCTTTATCCTTTGGATTCTTAGACCCCATAGGCTGAAGGAGAAAGTGGCTTATAGGAATTATTCAGCGTTTTACTTAATTTTCTATTTTAAAGTGAGGATTTAGGAATTCTGGTGATGTGTGGGATGAAAGTGTAATTATGAACAGTGCAGCTATGGCATTGTTACAATTCACCAGGCCTTGGAAGGCCATGTAGGAAGGGTTTCTGAAGGGAAGAAATGAGAAGATTAACCAGTGATCTGAAATCTAAGCCAAACGGCAGTTGCCAAAATACTGTAGGCCAAGTGAGCAGAAGCCTGGACTTGAACAGAGCCTCATTGCTTGTTATGAAACCAGGGACAAAGGAGACATGGAGGGGACTGTTTCCTCTAACCTTGTTTTTCTGTGGCTTGTTTTCCCAGTTGTTTCTTGCCAGCAAGGTTGGCCTCTCAGAATTATGGTATGCACTTGAGTGGCATGTTCATATTAAGAATGGGATTAATTAAGACAGGGGACTTGTCATCAGGAGGACATCCAGAGAAGTTACCGAGTAAAGCAATTAGGGTCAATATGTATTCATTTCAAGTGCATGTTTATTCTCAAGCAGGGAGGATTTCTCGTTCAGGTCCAAAGCTGCCTGTGATCTGAACTTGGTTTGGTTTACATCTGACTGGGCTTGCTTCCTCTGCATAAGGATCCAGTG